>BQNB010042381.1:0-46158 GCA_026074375.1 Tanacetum coccineum | reverse complement strand
TAATCATATTTATTATTACATATCTTTCATGTGCAAATTTATTTGACTTGAAAACGAGAAGATATATGTTATTTCTAATTTGACTTATCAAAAACGACCCGCTAAATCACGTTTTCACGACTTGGACTCTAAAGCAGTTTGATGTAAAACGACATTCCGGACAACTTTTTAGTTTTTCCCGAGACCCGAAAACAAGAAAAAAATGACCGAAATACCCTCGCAAAATTTTGAACAGCGCACACAACGCGTACCAACACAAAGATAATTAAATTTATTTTTAATTATCACTATTTATTTAATAAAAATATTAAATAAAATCATTTAACATTTTATTCAAAAGCGTTTGTTGATAACGCGAATATTCGAGTTAAATTTTTTTTTTCGGACAAGGCATAACCGAGTTTCCAAATAAATAACTAATATTTTTATAAATGTTATAAAAATATTTATGAAATACTATCAAATGAATACTCATTTTTATAGGAAAAATGATTTGAAATGCAATGGCATAAGTTTCGTGTTATGAATCATTCATTAACTAGTCCAAACGAGACCTGAACCATTATATTACAAAGTTACACTTTTGGTCCCTGTGGAAATATTTATAAAATTAACCCTTATCTATATTGGACTTGCCACTTTACTTTATAACTTTTAATATATATAAAAAAGCTATTATATTTATTTCATTTCATTAGATATAAACACACACATCCTCTTTATATTTTCCGGCCACACTCTGACGAACCCAAAATTTATAAAATATATAGATCTACCCGATCTACATCTCCACATCATCACCTTCGCACCACTTACAACCACCACCACCGACATATCCTCACCACTACCGCGTCACAGCCACATCACTCCACCATCATCACAGCCGCACCACCTCCACCCCGCTATCACGCCACCATCCCCACCTCTATCTCACCCTCACCACCAAGGGTGCGTCTGGTTCATCAAGTGTGCGTTGGTTTTGTTTGTATACACCCAACAGGGTGCGTTTTGGTATTACTAAGCACCAAGGGTGCATTTGGCAGCAAGAGCCACCATAAGGGTGGGTTCGTTTATGTGGTTTCTCAGCTAGCACCATAACTGGGTGTGCGTTTGGTTAGTATAGAAATAGCCACGGGTACGTTGGGTTGTTCGAAACCTACGAGGGTGCGTTTGACTGTCTATAGCACCACCATGGTTCGTTTGGTTTATTATTTCACATGAACGGGTGCGTTTGGTTAAGGTTGGCAGCCGTAGGGGCGTTTGATTTGTTCATACCACGGATTAGGGTGCGTTTGGCTTAGTAAAAACAAGAAAAGGGTGCGTTTGGTTGTTGTTAACAGCCATAAGGGCTATTTGGGTTAGCTTATGGTGCGTTTGGATTAAGTTAACACAGTATGAGTGTGTTTGTTAATAGAAATAGCATATGGGTGCGTTTGGGATAGCATGGAAACACACTCCCAAGTGTGCTTGGGGATAGCAGAAATACACAAGGGTATGTTTGGTTTTGGCAGAAACCGCATAAAGGGTGCGTTTGATTTATACAAATCGACAAATAAATATAACATAAGATTTTATAAATATAAAACCGGATCAAATAGTGATAAATGGTTAAATAAAGGTTTTATTTATTCAATTTCGTTTATATGAATATATATTGAAATACGCAGTAATAGCATCATAGATGAGATTTAAAAAGGGGGAAAACATTGAGTTTTGATAAATATGAGAGACGTCATATAAACGAACAGGTCATTTCTAAAAATTACTATACATAGTAATTTTCACTATAATTTCTATTATTTTAGAAATCTGATAAAAGAACGAAGTTATATAATCATAACTTTTGTAAAAGCTTTAAAAACATAGTTTACATAATTCGTAACTTAAAAACGTGCGGTCATATTTTATGCAAAGAACACTTTATTTACTTAAATGGTGATTTCGCGTACACGTGTCGAATTATTTAGTTTTAATAGTATCCAACGTTTCTTAAACAAAACAGTTCAAAGTATTATATAACTTCATATTTCATATTTGGAATGTTTTCTTTATTAAATAATTCACGCAAATTATATACAAGTTTAGAATTTTCAATATTTAATATATACGGAATATATTACATGCTGTGCGTTTACTTTTCGATTTATTTTATTTAACCAACCACCAAACTATTACAGCTTGGAAATCTAAATCTTTATCAACGTGTCGCGTTGGCGTAACCATTCATCGGGAAAACCCAAATACATTATCCTAGGCTAGTGGGTCTTAGCCGTTAAGATAAATCGCAACTTCTTGATCGAGTCGTTCCGGTTTTCCGTTTGTGTTTGTGCTTATATGTGCATTTCTGGCTCAGATCGTTCTATAACATCGATGTAAGTTTATAGCCCCATGTTTTACTGGTTTTACATATATTTTTAGGGTGAGAACATGCTTGTTTGCAAATTCATTCACATGATTGACTTATGCTTGTTACATGATTGTTTACAAATTGGTTTGCATACTCATTTACATAGTTCGCTATGGGATACATTATTTGACTTCATATTTGGTCATAAATACATAACTTACTTTTGAAAAGATTACGATATAACTTAAGCGGTATTGAACAGATAACTACAAGTAAATGGCCCGTGGAGTTACATGGAAAAGGGGACACCTGCGAGTGGCACATATTCATTACTGTCCGGTGTTCTTGGAGGGGACACCTGCGAGGGGCACATATTCGACAACCCCCGTTCGGGTAATTAGCTATCACTATGCAAACGAACGTTATAACATGTCAGAATACGATTGGTTGAGTCTTTAGGGCCAACAATTACATACACATGAATATTTTCATAAATGCCTAGGTGTTCTTAGAGGGGACACCTAAGATGGGTACATATTATTTTCATTAATGCCCGGGTGTTCTTGGAGGGATCACCTACTATGGGTACACTCTAACTGTGCCTTGAATAAAGTGGCATACATACAAGTCTACGTCGCAGTTTCATAAACTTAGAATAATTATAATCATTGTTTTATACTCACATGGATATTTACTGTGCCTTGAAGAAAGTGGCAATACATACTTGAAACATTTTGGAGATATATATAAATATCATACATGCTTTGAACAATTGCGGTACAACGTTCATACGTACATTTTTGTGACTATTTGGGGATTGAAATGGTCATGCATACTTTACAACTATTTGATTTCTAAAAATCATACATACATTTTGGAAGGACATTTAAGGATTTAAATGGTCATACACACTTTACAGAACCTTGGTTCAACATTTATACTTAAACAAATTTATGAACTCACCAACTTTATGTTGACACTTTTTAAGCATGTTTTTCTCAGGTGAATAGATGCTTGGATTATTTGATGTGCACTGGAGTCTAAATTTGACAATATTTCATTCATGGATTACTACTTACATACAAATGATCAAATCTCGTTGGGTTGTTTTCAAGCTTTTCATTGTGATGCAATTATGGGACAAATGTTATATCAATTTCAAGGAAATCAACGAGATTACTTTTCAAACGACACATTTAGAGGTCGTTCTCTTATATCTTGTGCTGTTGTATTATGAAGTAACGCCCCCGGACACATTTCCACTGCGATACGTTTTTGGAGGTGTTACAATTTACGTTTTGTATTATAAGTTACATGTTTGTCATCAACAAAACAAACGAGACTGTGTAGATTAAATACCGTAATATTTGCACTAACAATCTCCCCCTTTTTGATGATGACAAAATATGTAAACGTAACATGTAGTAAATGTAAAAGTTACTTGTATTCCCGTACTACCTTTACATTACCTTCTCCGTTTACACTCTTCTCCCCCTTTTATCGAAACAAAAAGGGTGTATCCTTGGAGTTTAACTTCATTTCTCCCCAAAAAGGCAAGCTTGCATCATCCCTAGTGAAGTTAAATGATCTACTCTAACCCCTTATGTTGTTGCATCTTCTAGGTAATTGTACTTGGTCTATAGCGGATCCATGGATCAAATTTGAAAGTTTAACCTACAATATGGTTAGTTTCGTGCAACATATAAAAATTATGAAAACTATATGATGAAGAAAATGACAATTTCCTTTTGGTCGAAACGCAAAGGATTGTCAAAGAGTAAAATGATGATGAATGCGTGCATGCTCCCCTTGATTAGTGCTCCCTATTGTTCGAGGCGTCAAGATATAATTAAAAATATTTAAACAAAAATTAGTGTAAAACTAGATTCGTCCTTGGACAACAAAGTGTATATAAGATGAACTCTATAAATGCTTGACGGAAGCTCCCCCTTGCTCGAGGGCATCAAGTATGATCCTACAAAAAAAATTAATGCAATAATAGGTTTTGTCTAACAAATATGTCATATACAACAAAGTGTTTAGACGACTCAATATGATTTCTTGACGAATGCTACCCCTTGCTCGAGGGCGTCAAAATGAACCCAAAAAAAAGAAAAATGAATGATGCAACCTTCATCCTTAGATGAGTAAGTCATATACCACAAAGTGTATATGCTTGAACCTATAAAAGAAAATATTAGTGCAATATATACTTCGTCTTTCGAGGAAGTCATGTATATATGAAGCAATATGATTCTCTAAAACGAGAATGCAATATGAGTTTTCAAACAAAACTCCTAGAAAGAGAACTAGAGGTAAAAAAATATTATCCTACTACTTGCATCATCGTGGTTGGTTTTGGTGGTGAGGTTGTTAAAGGTTGTAAGGATGTGTTTGAGAATGAGACACATTTCATTATGAAATTCACTTGGCTTTTGACAAAAGATGCTTATGAGTGTCAGGATATGTGGAAGGTGATTTAATCTTCATTGGTTGTATTGGTTGTGAGTGATTAGTAAGTTGTGGTTATGGTGGTGAGAAGTTTCATGGTGATTCATCTTGTAAGAAGGACACAGGGGAAGACTCAAGCTTGATAGTTGCAAGAAGGTTCATCTTTAAACCTTACCTAGTTGGTTGATGAGGCAATTGAGGTGATAGACATGATAACTTTGTGAGTATTGAAAAATGAGGTGGAAGATGGTGATGACAATGCAAGCAACTAACAATGTATGCATAAAGTGATGAAAATGATTATGCATGTATGATCATGTAATAAGATGTATGGATTAGAGTATGATAAGAGCACAAATTAACTTGATAAAGATGTCGATCTTTATTCACCTACACAATTCCAAACGGGTTAGTTTTAATTCAAATGCAAGATAAAGGAAAGAATATCATTTTACAACAAGATAGTTCAAACATTTATATCAACAAATGCGAATGAAATTACAAAAGAGTTAATAAGTAGACATATGGATAGACACACATGCAATCAAAACATATTCACAAATGCGCACACAAATAGGAATACTTCTTAAGCTAAGCAAAGAAAAAAACAAAAGATACAACTAGATTGAGGTGTCATAATACATGTTCGAAAAATATTGGATAATTGTATTAGTTTTAGATGGACTTAAGAGCTAGATAAGTCAAAACTAACTATTGGGTGACCTTAATACAAGTATAAATAACCTAATTAAAGTACTTGATTAAAAAGTTAACGACCTCAAACGACAAAATGCCTTCTGTAGAACCGACAGCGGTGGTTCCATTGGCTGAATGGAACCGGCCAATGCTGCACAAGGAACCGGCTCTTGCAGCCTTGGTTCCTAAAATCAAAATTCTCTAGTAGCGATCAAAATGAATTCTAACCCCGGTTTTCAGTTATATTGTTGATCAAATGATCATACTAGATTAATTCAAAAGCTCATGGATAAGATTCAACGCTTATACCCTACACATTTCGATTATGCCAAACGTTCCTTAATACAACAAGTAGAGAATAATCAAAGTTCACAAATCACATACAGCAAACCATAACATTAAACAATCTAGTTCATAAGGCCACAAGCAATAATCTAAACATAATAGGAGCGTGAAGAGAAAGAATTCATACAAGACATGTTCCAAATTGTTTAAACCAAACACAAGTTTAAAGAGAAAGATGATTTAGATTAGTAACTCGATTGCACTAACAATGACGCGAAGGATATGTGCCAAAGGAAACAAATAGGCTCGATATCTCTTGTTGCATTTGAGTTTGTTTATTTGTGAAGCATAATCATCAACCTTGTTATATTATTCTTTCACTTGTTTGTCGATTTTGGTTCTTAATTAAGATAATATAGCTTTAAAAGGAAGATCCTAGACTTCTACAAGTATACCAAAAATGCTTTGACATAACATAAATGCACAAGAAACAAATAAACTCATGCAGCAATGTCATATAAGGAGCAATATGAGAAGATCATGCAAACCATGTTCAAGCATGTGTAAATTAGACCATTATACGGATAGGTTTAAAGAATGTGAACAAGTAACAAGAACTCTCAAACATAAACATATACATATCATGTATCAAAGGACAAATTATGAGATCAAGCGAGACATCATATAAGAGACAAAACTACTTCAATATGTAAGAATCATGTAAGTTATGTTCAAGCCTTAACATTTAGTATCATGAATACAAGCATAAAAGCTTTTAAAAACGAAACGAAACCTTTCCTAAGGATTACGCATTTTTCAATTAATCAAGTAGTTATCAAACACCAAAATAACAACAAGACAAATAATCAAACATGAACATATAATCAACACATGTATATGAAATGCAAGATGTCATGATAGACTAACGAAAGAAATATCATATTTACTACTAGTATGAAATACGTGTCATTAGGGGTGTTTAGGAGATGGAGAAAAAGTTAGTGAACTAGTTGCTATAGAGGATTGACAAGATAAAATGACACTATCAACATGTGTAGATAAATTTTCACTAAGTGTTTTTGAAATGCTCCCTCTTTCTAGAAAAATATTTAAAACTTTTGGCGGAAACGCCATGACCAAAAATTGACCTTTTGTTATTATTTTAGAAACTTATAAATCAACCTTTGAGACTATCTAGACTCAATTGCCTTTAAAATGGTGGGTGACACAACTTTTAACTCCATACGGTTGTTTTATATGAAATTCCCAAAATGACCAATTTTCTACAAAACTTGTCACGATTTTATATATATGGCTAAAATGGTCGAGACTCGACTTCATAACATCAAAACTTCTAGAATTTGTTTTTTAAAATATATACTTAACAATCAAAGACACACTTGGTTTAAATGAACCGCGGAACCATTCTTTATGGGTTTTGCCAAACACTCGTTTTGACCCGTTTTAACCAAAATAATAACTTATTACTTTTACCCACTTTGAAATATACTACAACAAGGCATCATTACACTTCATCTTTACTTGAGTATTTCGGATGAAACATTCAAGTTGCCAATCCCACTTTGATGTGCATAAATTTTATGACAATATTTGTCAAAAACACTTATCTAGCATACTTATATCTTATTCTCAAGGTTTTATTAAGATATTGAGATTACGCGAGAAGTTAATATAGCATATGCAAGGAAGGAGAAATATGCCTACATGAAGTGCACAAAACCTAGTATAAGACGTATCATGAACTTGGAAACCTTACACACAAATAACATGTTATCCCAAACACTAATGTTACACAACAACAAGTTCACATATAGGATGCAAAGAGTATATAGTACTAAATAACATGAAACAAGTAATCAAATAGCATATCATACATTATAATCATATCATGACTAATATGAATTAACGAAACATTCACAGAAATGCATATTTGACAAAATTAAGAGTTATCCCAAACACTCCTTTTAAAACCATATAAATATTCTTTAGGAAACTAAATCGACAAACTAGCGGATGAAAGATATGATAAGGTAGACACGTATATTTTACAAATAAACAAGTTCAAATACAACTTGAAATAGGCATACGATCAAGATATATAAGCAAAGCAAATCAAGGCAACTAGTCATTTAGCATAGCATACGAAAAGAAATTCTTTTCGCCTTGCGTTGAATATAACAATGTAAAACAAGCTTGATTAGTGTCAAAAATACTTTAATTTCAAAGGAGGATGCATCAATGTTCAAAGGATACCAACCAAAATTGCCCGACTCAAAAGTTTAAGTTTCTATGTTAATACGAAATTTGAAATTTTGGGCACTTTGTAGTATTTTACAAATTCGACCCACTTAAGCTTATAATCAGTACCTCTAACCCATTTCATTAGAAACTAGTCTCAATTCTTTTCGAAACGGTAGGTGGCACGACTCGTACGGATTTAGGATTTGTATTTTATGAGCTTTTGAAGTTGATCAAAATTTTCAAAAACCTTCTGTAAAACAGGGTCCACCGGTTCCTTTGCCAAATGGAACCGGCTTTGTTGATGAACAGAACCGCCGGTCTGATCGAACTTTCCAAAAACATATATTTCGACCCGACAAAAAGGTTTAACACTTGGTAGGCTTTAAGGTAAACTTATATAACAAATTTTGATCATTATTCAAGCTTGTATAACGACGATATTCAATAATTAAGACTTCTAAGAATGATATACTTTTCATATGAAGTCCCACTTTTCGGATAATTTGATACATGGATCGTACTCGGTTTTAAAAACCATTTGTTTTGAAAACTACAGCCACGTGGCTCTGATACCAATTGTGGAAAACGTAGAGGGGGTGAATACGTTTCTGATTAAAATCTTAAAACTTGTGTATCAAATAATCGATTTATCGTGACTTAATATGAGAAGTGCTAATTCAATACAATATCAAGCATAAATAAAAAATGTAGTCACAATACAAGCATAAACATCAATCCACAATCATAAGCATAATTAAATCAAGAAATACATGAATATGTAATGGATGAATAGCAAACCGAACAGCGATGATTTAATGGGTTCGGAACACAAGAGCTCTTCTCGCCCTACTCCTGACTCCCCTGATGTACCAACTCGACGTAGTTACTTCACTAGATCAAACCAGCTCCTTTCTCGCGGAGAAATATGAAGAAAACCTTACACAACGTTGCATTCATTTATACGTAAGTTTATTTTTGTAAAGCTAAATACCAAGTCCTAACACTGGTCAAACCAACCCCACGTCACTTACACTTTATCTGTTACAAAGCTAAATACTGGGTTCTTACACACCGGGTAGAACCAACCTAAACCCAACATAACAAACCTTGTGTTTTATTGCACAAATACATAAACCATCTAATCCTATTTGGTGATACAAAATGTAATTACAATGATGATCCAAGACAATGTGTCTAATGCATATGAATGACTAATCTAAATGAACCTCCATTAATGTGAAGCCTTCAAATGGATGATGATGATGATGATGATGAGATCTTCAATCTTGTAGATCTATATTTGTATATGCTTGGTGGTGGATGGAAATGGCAAGATCTCTAAGGCTTGTTTTGGTGAATCATCATAGGAGTATTCTTACAACAAAATGAATGTTAGAGCATTATGATCATATGCAAATGAGATGTTTAAGATCTAAACCTACTGATCTAAATGAGTAAAAAGTGCAGAGAAATGTGTGAAAAAGTTTTCTAAATGGTAAGATTTGAGATTTTATTTATAAGCCAGATTTTACTGTTTGCCAGTTCTGTTGACAATGGAACCGGCTTTGTAAATCAAGGGAACTGGCGATGCTCCGATGGAACCGGCTACTGTTCATCAGACAAAAAAAATATTTGCTAGTTTTTGAGAGATTTTGCAAGATATAGGTGATGTAAGGCATGATGTAAATTACTTTTTATTTAAAAGAAAGTAAACTTGTAAAGATAAAAAGTCTAGTTGAATGTT
The DNA here is from genome assembly GCA_026074375.1 of Tanacetum coccineum. Lineage (NCBI taxonomy): Eukaryota > Viridiplantae > Streptophyta > Magnoliopsida > Asterales > Asteraceae > Tanacetum > Tanacetum coccineum. The sequence continues at coordinate 36,373 of BQNB010042381.1, read as the reverse complement.
TGTCAAAATAAAGTTTACTTGTAAAATATATATTTAGATGTAAACTTTAGTGTAAATATAAAAGTGATGCATTTGTATAAAAGTACTTGTGAATGAAAAATGTGAAATGAGGTTTGATCATAATGCAACATAACAAACATGTACGAACCTATGTTGTAACATACGAGGAATCGAGACGTTGATGAATGTTGAGATAAAATATGATTACGATTGTACAATTTACGTTATTTATTACAAGTTACTGTTTGTCATCAACAAAACAAACGAGACTGTGTAGATTAAATACCGTACGATTTGCACTAAGAGGAGCTTTTGAGAAATTTGAAATATTAAGTAGGAAAATTCAAAACCAACTAGGTAGTTCTATTGTAGCTATTAGAACAAATCATGGTCGGGAATTTGATAACGAAGTACAATTCGGAGCTTATTGTGATGCACAAGGCATTACTCATAATTTCTTGGCTCCACGTACTCCACAATCAAATGGTGTAGTAGAAAGAAAGAATAGAACTCTACAAGAGATGTCTAGGACTATGTTAAACGAACAATCCATTCCATAAAAGTTTAGGTGTAATGTCGTTGATACGTCAGCATACATTGTCAATAGAATATTAATTCGACCAATACTAGGAAAAACCCCTTATGAAATATTTAGAGGTAGGAAACCCTCTTTAGAATATTTCAATGTATTTGGAATCAAGTACTTCATTTTAAATACCAAATACTATCTAACCAAGTTTGACCCAGAGTCATATGAAGGTGTTTTTCTAGGATATTCTCAAAATAGCAAAGCTTATGTAGTTCTAAATAAACATATAATGAAAGTCGAAGAATCACTCAACGTGACATTTGATGAAAGTCCTCCTCCTTCCAAATTATCACCATTGATTGATGATGATGTTGGTGAAGAAGAATCTATAGAAAAATACACCAAAGTAATAAATACTAATAATAAAGAAGATGAGTCTTTAGAAGTTGATGAAGTCGTTAATATTAGGGAGTCAAAGAATCATCCACTAGATCAAGTCATAGGAAATCTTAATCAAAGAACCTTAAGATCTCAAGCCCAAAATCATAGTAATTTCTTTTGTTTTGTGTCTACCATAGAACCCAAAGATGTCAATGAGGCATTAAAGGATGAAAGTTGGGTTGTAGCTATGCAAAAAGAATTAAATCAATTTGTAGCTAATGATGTTTGGAATTTAGTCCCTTTACCCATGAGTCAATCCTTAATAGGAACTAGATGGGTCTTTAGGAATAAGTTAGATGAAAATGGAATAGTGTCTAGAAATAAAGCTAGGTTAGTGGCACAAGGATATAATCAAAAAGAATGTATAAATTATGATGAAACATATTCTCCGGTAGCTACGTTAAAGTCAATTAGAATAATTCTTGCTATTTCTTATGCAAATGATTTTAAATTATATCAAATAGACGTAAAAAGTGCTTTTCTAAATGGTTTTATAAACGAAGAGGTTTACGTTGCACAACCTCCGGGTTTCATTGATTTTGAAAAACCAAACTATGTTTATAAACTTAAGAAAGCTTTGTATGGTCTTAAGCAATCTCCTAAGGCTTGGTATGATAAACTAAAAGCATTTTTAATAAAACACGAGTATTTAATGAGAATGGTCGATAATACACTCTTTACAAAGAAATCAAAGTCACATCTCATCATTGTTTAAATATATGTTGATGACATTATATTTGGTTCCACGTGTCAAAACTTGTGTGATGATTTTGCAAAAATCATGCACGACGAGTTTAAAATGAGTGTGATGGGGGAGTTGAAATTCTTCTTGGGTCTTCAAATAAAACAAATGGAACACGGAATATTTTTCAATCAATCCAAGTACATCAAGGAGATGTTAAAGAAGTTGGGGTTGAAAGATTCCAAACCAACCAAGACGCCTATGTACACGAAGATTAAGCTTAAAAAGGACGATGAAGCCGACTTCGTGGATAGCACTAAATATCAAGGTATGATTGGTAGTTTACTTTATTTAACTGCAAGTAGGCCTGATATTATGTTTAGTGTTTGCTTATGTGCTCGTTTTCAAAAAAATCCTAAGACTGCCCATTTAGAAGCCGTTAAGCGTATATTTAGGTACATTAGGGGAACTATACACTTAGGATTATGGTAAACATAAGCCTTGACGACGTTCCGATTCTGTGCGACAATAAAGGCGCCATCGACTTAAGTAGAAACCCCGTACAACACTCTAGGACTAAACATATAGAAATACATCACCACTTTCTTCGCGACAACGTCTAAAAGCAACATTTCTATTGAGAAAGTTGCATTCGAAGATAATATAGGCGATATATTAACTAAACCCTTAAAACGTAAAGTATTTAATTATTTAAGATTAGGATTAGGAATGATGGAACTAATCATGGATAGTGATACTTCATCCTCCCAAAAATAATCGTAAGCGGAAATTTAATGAAATAATTAATCATTATTCAAAATATGTTAATTTTCATTATAAATTCTAATTACAAAAGCTTTCGATCATGAACGTAATCGAGATTAGAATTTTACTAGATAACGAAAATATCAATAAAATGACCATAGATATTTTTAAAATCTACATGTACGGTTAGTACATGAAATTACAAAATCGATTGAAAAAGACAAAAAGAACAATCATTGAATTGCAATTCATACTTGTATTGATGATGTTTTGTTGAGTCTAAATGTTCATAATGCTTGTGTTATTAGCAATGGTCAAATTTATGCTAAAAGCTAACACACTCCTAGTAGGATCGACTACATTGAAATTCCATCGGGAACTTCATGACAAGTTGCGCGGTTCGCTCAAAACTTGGACGTCGACTCTGAAAATTTTATCACATACCCCTATATATATATCACTCTCCAATTGCCAAAAACACAACACTATGTCTCAATTTGGCTAAAAATCAACTCTGCCCTATTTTTTGGGTCTCACGGATCAACGGATCCATAATAGGGAGATCTGTCCCTATTTAGGTAGATCTGTGTGTCTGATAAAAGCGGGTAACAATGCAGTTTTTAACCAATTGGGACCACATAACACCTTATCCAAACACTCCGACGAACACACACCCAAAAACCCTCAAACCTTAATCAAAAATCACGGCAATTAGAGCAACTAATCTACAATATCATTAACAAATCATCAATCTATAACAACTATTGTAAGTGATTTCATCCTATTTTCTATTTAATTTCGTGTTTAGGGTTTTGATTTTACTCAAATCACACAATTTAGGGATTTCAATTTTTCTTGTTATTTTCGTGTAATTGGCACTAGATTATAACAATATATAACTATTATGATTCCCGTAGATGTTAGGATTGCATAATTGAAGCGATTCTCCAAAAATATATTTTCGACTAAAACCCCAAATTATACTTTCGATCAAAAATCACGTTTAGGGATTTTTCAAAACCAAGTGTTGTACTACATTGTTAATACAACGCAAAAACATTTTCTTCATGCATCATGTCTCACGAATGTCTTTATCAAGGGCCTAATTAATAAGCATTTTTCGTTTCATTCAGTTCGAGCAATATCGAAAATAGGTTGTGCATCAAGGTTTGCTTATTACTATTATTAGTATTATTTTTCGTTTAATTGAGTCAAGCAAAACCGCACACCCACATCATGTCCATATAGACACACACGTAGCAAATTGCATAATATTTCATCTATCATAATTTCTTGTTGAAATCACTATAAATTACGTAGGTACCAAAATGCCAAGCGAATACCAACAAGACTATAAGAAAACACGTGCCTATGCTCCAAAAATCTACAATGATCCCAACATGTCCGAACAACTTAGAGATATCTATAGGACATTAGAAAATAGGTATGTTCATGAAGGGAGAACCATTGACCCATCCTTCTATAGTGACCTTAGTGATGATTTCGTAGCTAAGTTCACCAACATAGGTTTTGATTGCTTGCTCAATCTAAATGAGCAAATTTGTCCTAGGTTTATCTTTGAGTTCTATAAAACTCTTCAACTAGATAGAAACCCCTCCAACAATCACATCTTTATTAAGTTTATCATCAACAACTATCCTTTCACCATCTCACTTGCTCATTTTTCTTAGCTTACCCATCTTCCAAATGAAGGGATTTGTCTTTACTCTTATGCTTGGGGTCTTGATGAACTTGATAAAACACTAGAGCAAGTTACACCCTACCACTCCCAAATACCTTCCATTGATGATATCCGAAACCTAATCCATCGACATACCATTCATGAGAAAGTAGACAAAGAGGGTAAAACCATTCACAAATTTCTAAACCAAATCGAAACAAATGAGCTCCTTGGACACCTTAGACCTTGGGAACTAGTTATTATGGAAAACGTCTACTCGGCTATAAGGAATAGGGATCACACTCAAGCAATTATTGCTTTGATGTTGTATTGTGTAGAGATCGGGTGACGTTTCAACCTTGCTTACTTCATTGCTAGGAGGATGACCTATTTTAGAGACCGAAAGGACAAAATCCTACCTTATGGCATGATTCTAACTCGTCTCTTTAGGAACCTTAAGGCAAACATGTCTAAACACCCTTTTGATGAATGCTACGTTCTTGTTCCTAGGAAAATGGCATCCCTTAAGGCCAAACAACCAAAGAACCCTCCATCTAGAAGAACTAGGAATGTAGGAAAGTCCAAATGTGCTCAATTGACCACCTTATCCTCATCCGACTCACCACCCTCGGATAATGGAGACTTACCTAGCACTAAGCTTTCCCCTAGGTCCTATGGTAGAGCCCTTCCATTTCATGAAAACATGTCGGAAGAACAAAGGGAGACAAGAGGGATGTTCAAGAACTTGGCTCGGGCGTTGCATAAGTTTGCCAAAATGTTGAAGAAGGGGTGTCGTTAAGAAAGATTGGATTTATGAAACAATTTGCTTGTTTTAATTATTGCATGCATGAATTATTAACTTGTTTTCGTGATCGTACATACTTGGTTTGGATGTTTAGACTAACGCACTTTATCTACTTATGATAATCTATGCTATGTTTAGATGTTTGGTGATGAATTGTAATGATTGCATTTTATGTGTTTTTGGGTTTTGGTTGTTAAACTGAGGTTCTGGTTAAATTTGTGGTTGTCACGGATCTACGGATCTACTGATGGTAGATCCGTCCCTTATTTAGGGAGATCCATGGATCACCAGGCCAGGCACCAAAATTCGAATTTTATTGATTTTTAACTTTTTACACTTTATCTTATAATCATGCTATATGATACTATATACGATTTTAAACCTTAGGATATAATATGTTTTCCATATAATCCAAGAACCATTATACAAAACCCTTCATCATTTCCACCTTATAATCATCACCCTCAAACACCATTTTCTTCACATTTCCTTTACATTTCTCACATACAACCTTGCTAGTTCATCATCATAACTAGTTCTTCAAAGACAAGTTCACCCAATTTCAAGAGAAAAACCGCAAGAATAAGTGTGAGATCACCAACCTATGTCAATCTTGTATCCTCAAGTGAGGAACACCAAGATGAGAAAACACCTTCTCCACCTCCTAGAAAGAAATCACTCTCACTACCAAATGCTCCATCCAAGTCTAACTTAAGTAGGAGCACTCACTACACCTCTTCATCCTCTCTAAATGAGTCACCTACACCAACACATGTTGCTCCACCACAAAAACTTCGTTTTGCCATTCCGATGAAACAAGAACCTATTGACATTCCACCACCACAAATGTCACAAAATGACCCCTATGCATAAATCTTGGATAATTGGCCACCGGGCCCTTCTAATCCATCTCCAAAACCACATGTCTCACGACCACCTCCCGGATTTCCAAATCTACCACCCGGATTTGAACCACTCCAACCACCTCAACCATTGTTTGTTAACATTAACAACAATGTACTTGAAAACAACCAACACCCACAACCAAACATAGGAAATCATGAATTTCCTAATCCACCATCTCACATTTTGGATTTTATTCATCCAAATGACATGCATCACCTTCACAACATGTTTTGTCAATGTTGTAGTACAACTAGGCATGAAATCCAAATGCTTAGAAATCGAGTCAATTACATGTTCTCCTACATCTGTCACCACCTTGGATCTTCATCCAACCCATTATACTTTCCGTACTAAATCCACCTTTGTGGTACCTCTACCTTTCGGATTATATGGGAGATAAAATTATATCCCAAGTTTTAGGATCTTTTTAGTTATTTTTCATTTCTAGTTTATTTGTAATTTTTTTAGGATCTTTATGTGGTCTTTGGGCCAAATTTTATGTTTTATCCCTTATAATGGATTTAACATTATGTTATTTGTTGTGATGATGGTTGAATGTTGTTTAAATGTATATGTGCAAGTGTGGTTGTCATATGGTTGAATGTCTACTAACTTTGTTTTGTAGCACAACTCCATAGCTCGATTCCTTGGTGTCCCAAGCTAGGGGGAGCATACATCGAGGGGGAGCAATTGCAAATGCGTCTTTCTTTTTATTTTTGCATTCGTCACAAGCAAACTAGCATTCGTCAAAGATCGATTTGCAACGACGCCCCCACAACACTTTTTGCCTCGACAAAAAGGGGGAGAAGACATGTAAACTCATCTACTAAATACTTATTTAGTAACTTTTATTTAATATGAGTTTATATTTTGTCATCATAAAAAAGGGGGAAATTGTTAATACAAATATTCGCGTAAAAATGATATTTATATTTAATGATCTTCATGTTTTGATAGTAACAAATATAATGTCATACTACGTAAAAGTTTACCTAAACAAGTTATTTAGTCGAAAGTTTACTTGACGACTAATCACTTAAGGTATGAATATGACATTATTAAACATAGTTAATGATCAAATAAAAATATTATCATTTGCATAAACCTTTTTTAATCAAATGATTTATACTAACACATGATTAATTATAAGCTAGTTATATTAATCATGTAAGACAAAATAGGATTAACCATAAGTGGAAACAATCTTTCCAAATCTTTTCAAATCTTTTCAAATCTTTCCTTGTTAGTGTAAAGAAATATTTTCTTCTAGAAGAATCTAATAAACTAATTTTATTAAGTACAATACAATATCTTCTAAAGATTATGGTTAATCACTAAACAACAAATGTTGTCCCAGCTCTTCCCATGGATCCACCAAATACAAGGGACGGATCCACCACTTGGAGGATCTGTGGATCTGTGCGACTAGCTATTGGGGACAACATTTGAATTTCAAAGGATGCCTATAAATAGCACCCTTAAGTCTTCATTTTAGATAACTCTTGACAAATATTTTTACACATATCTTTTATCATTTTCATATTCTTTGATCATTATACTTGTTACATAATCCATTACAAGTGATCAACTCATTCCACTCTTTAGTGAAGAACACTTACGAAGACGTCAAGCTTCAAGTGTTATTAGTTTAGTTGTGTCATCACGATTGTGATAATCATTCATCTTGTATATCTTGTATTGTGTGTTGTGTGTATCATATGTGTATGATAGGTTAGTATTTAGGCCATAAAATACATTTAGATTGGTTCTATCTCGAAGTAGAACTCGGTATTTAGCTTAGTACAGGAAAAAGTGTAAGCGACGTGTACGGTTTTCTCTGCCTAAAGGGAGCTTGTTGACATAGTGAAGAAAACTCTCAAGTTGGGTACTTGGGGAGTGGAGTAGGGCGAAGAGGAGCTTCGTAGCCGAACCACTATAAATCATTTTCATTGGTTTGATCTAGCCTATCTCTAATCGTTTATATTTCGTAGATTAGATATTTACTTATTGCATCGCTATCGTATACACTTTTTGTATATCTCTTGAATTCATATAAGTCAACAATCTAAGTTTTATTTTTAAAATGGTAAAAACTATTCAACCCCCTCCCCTCCCCTTCTAGTTTCCACAGAAAAGTAGACTACCACCAAATGTGCATTACTGGTTAGCAGTAAGTGGGTAAAGTCTCCATGAGCTAGGGTTCTAAGGATAGCCACCACTATTCGCCCCTAAGGTAGATTATAATTAGCAAATAGGGTACTTTATGCGGATGTGTATCACGTGACAGGTCATGCGTGTCTAGGTTCTAGGATGATGTCCCGCCTAGATCTAGGAATGATATACCGCCTCGAGATAAGTTGATCATTGAACAATCAAGCTATACCATCATTAATTCGGATTAAACATGGTTAATACAGTTTTCTTAAATTAGACTCGACCTCCTTTCTTCCTTTTGTTAATTTACTTGTGTGTGTTAGTGCGTAGTTAGTAGGTTAAGTCACCATAAACACCCGTGCTAGTCTCTCAGGCTAAACCCCCCATTCACTGTTAGAATTAGGAGTAGGTTTAACATAGCATAGGTTTAACTTAGATTAGACTAACGTAGACAACTAAAATACTAATAGAATTAAGAATTTACTCTCATTCCCAAGAGTTCCACACCTTACTTACCACTTAACTCTACAACTACCGGGTACACTGCTCGTTAGTGTTTGTTATAGGTATTTCGGCTAAATATAAATAATAAAACTTGATTTTCATAAAATTACCTATACGACAATGAAAATCACATCCATGGTCGTGATTTAAAATACATAGATGAAATAGAAACAATCAACATCGAATTGGAACATAGTGTGGCTAAGTTACTTCAACAAAATGAGATTTTGCGTAAGGAGAATAACATTGTCAAAGGGCACTACAAGGAACTTTATGACTCAATCAAAATCACAAGAAATCAGACTAAAATTGCTCATGCTTCATTAATTGAAAAGATGAACTAAAAGTCTCTTGAAGTAACTGATTTGAAAGCTCAACTACAAGATAAAATGAATGTATATGTCGAGATGCGTAATTTGTTGAATTCAATGAAAGGAAAATCTGTGGATACTCAAAGTGCAAAGCCATCGGTTGTTCGTCAACCAAATGCCTTTAAAAGTAAAAAACAATCAGTATTAGGAAAACTGACTCTTTTTTCAGATTCTCTTAAAAATAAAGTTTTTTCAAAGTCATGTACCAAAACCAGTGTTTCAAATGATGGTTTAAAACAAGTCACTCCATAGATTTTGCCTAATAATATGAAACATGTTCAAAGGAACACAAACGTGATTGCACCAGGAATGTTTAGAATGAACACTAAGTCTACAACTCAAACTAGAACACCTCGATTACCTCAGGAAGTTAAGAAAACTAACAAACGTGTGTCTTTCTCTACAAGAGTAACTTCAACTAGTGTTAGTAAACCACAACTTAAGAGCAAGTCATTGGAAGATAGAGTCTTGCATAACAATAGTTAAGTAAAGACAAAGGAAGTAGAAGAACACCGTAGGAATTTAAAGTTTTTTAATAAAACATCTGTAACTACGTGTAATGACAGTTTGAATGCTAAGACCTCGAATGTTAAATTTGTCTGTGTAACTTGTGGCAAATGTGTGGTGAATGCAACTCATGATTTGTGTATTATTAACTATATTAATGGCGTTAATTCTAGAACTAAGAAGCCCATTGTTGTGCCTATTAGTAATAGAGAACCCAAGCGAACAGTGAACCAATCTATTGCAACACCCCCTAGGAAAATCGTTGCTTCAGAATCCACTCACAAGAAACCTATAGGAACTTTACGGAAGCTATATGAAGTCTGTCGAGCAGTAAGACATTAGTGTGGTGGTACCCTAATTTATAAACACCCAGATATTAATTTGGATACCTAGAAAGTCCAATACAGGCAAGTAACACTCACATGTAGTGTGCCTCCTAGGAAATAGGAATTACATCTAGAACTACTAATATTTTGGAAACAAAGACTCTTAGGAGATCTAATTTTTCCAATACTCCATCATCTTCTAATTATTTTGCATCTTAGATAATCCTGTTTATAGTAGACTCTGGGTTCTCAAAATACATGACGGGAAATCTCAAGCTCCTATGTAACTTCGTGGAGAAGTTTCTTGGTACAGTAAAGTTTAGAAACGATCAAATTGCACCGATTCTTGGTTATGGAGATTTGGTTCAAGGAAATATCATAATCAAACGGGTTTATTATGTCGAAGGGCTTAACCATAATTTATTCTCTGTTGGTCAATTTTGCGATGCGAATTTGGAAGTTGCTTTTCAGAAGTCTACATGTTATGTTCGTGATTTGAAGGGAAATGATCTTCTCACAGGTTCTCGTGGCACAGACCTTTATTCAATCACCCTTCAAGACAAAACTTCTTCTAATCCGATTTGCTTAATGGCTAAAGCTACATCGTCTCAAGCATGGTTATGGCATTGTCGTCCTTCTTACTTGAACTTCGAATCTATCAACTTACTTTTGAAGAATGATATTATGATTGGTCTTCCAAAGTTAAAATTCGTCAAAAATCATCTTTGTTCTTCTTGTGAGTTGGGGAAAGCCAAAAAAAGTCTTTTCACACGAAGACTACCCCCAAGCACCAAAAGACGGTTACAACTTCTACACATGGACTTATGTGGTCCCATGCTGGTAGAAAGTATTAATGGAAACATATATGTTCTTGTAATTGTTGATGATTACTCCAGATATACTTGGACTCACTTTTTGAGGTCCAAAGACGAAACACCTGGACTTCTCATTAGTTTCCTAACACTTGTTCAACGATGACTTCATTCTCAAGTAAGAACCTACGAACTGACAAAGGCACTGAATTTCTAAACAAAACTCTTCACGCATACTTTGCAAAAGAAGGTATTGAACACCAAACGTCCGTTGCTCGAACACCTGAACAGAACGACGTTGTCAAAAGACAAAACCGTACTCTTGTTGAGGCTGCTCGAACAATGCTAAGCACCGCTAAACTTCCACTATTCTTTTGGGCTGAAGCAATTGCAACTATATGTTTTACTCAAAACCGTTAACTTGTGCTACCTCGATATGAGAAAACACCTTACCATATCATCAATGGCCGGAAACCTACTGTCAAATTCCTTCATATTTTTGGCTCATTATGTTATATTGTCAGAGATGATGAGAATCTTGACAATATGAAAGAAAAAGGTGATTCTTGTACCTTTGTAGGGTATTCTACAACGTCAAGGGGTTACCAAGTTTACAACCGAAGAACAAGATTGATAGTTGAAACCATTCATGTTAATTTTGACAAATGGCCTTTAATGGCGTCAGATTACGTAAGTCCTGACCCCTCACCAGAATGTCCAACATTGGCACTTGAACAAGACAGTTTAAGTCCCGCTTCTCCAAGTCAAGAAAATGTTCCTCAAGCAGGTGAGACAGTAACAACGTCATTTAATAAGTTGGACATTTTGTTTAGTCCGATGTTCGATGAATACTTCCATGGAGCTACTATAGTTGTGTCGAAGTCATCCGCTGTTCATACTACTGATGCATCCGATAAACGTTAATAACAAAACACAACTCCGTCTACTTCAACAACCATTTCTGAAGAAATAACTCAATTGGACATTCAACCGACACCTGAACCTACAACTCATGAACCAACTGTCCCTGTTACTGAGAACATCAATCAAGCAGAAAATGTACATGTTGACGAAGATGAATTTTTCAACATTTTTAGTACACCGGTACATGAAATAGGGAAGCCATCCTCTCGACACGTTGATCCGTCAAACATGCATACACTCTGCCAAATACATTCGTTTGAACACCATTAGACCAAAGATCATCCTTTAGAACAAGTAATTGGAAACCCTTCACAACCTGTCAGAACAAGACGTCAGCTAGAAACCGATGACGAAATGTGTATGTTTGCACTCACCATGAGTCGCATTAAACCAAAGAACATCAAAGAAGCCATGGGTGATTCTTTATGGATAGAAGCGATACAGGAAGAACTTCATCAGTTTGATCGACTAGGTGTTGGGGAATTAGTCGACAGACCATTATGCAAGAATGCCATTAACTTAAAATGGCTCTGGAAGAACAAATGTGATGAAGAGAACACTGTCATTCAAAACAAAGCACGTCTTGTAGTAAAGGGATACAGTCAAAAGGAAGGAATTGATTTCGAAGAGTCATTTGCACCAGTTGCTCGATTGAAAGTAGTCAGACTATTCATTGCGTCAAGACAACATTTCTTAACGGGCCTCTGAAGGAAGAAGTGTACGTAAATCAGCCAGATGGATTTGTAGATCCACATCATCCTGAAAAAGTCTACCGACTCAACAAGGCATTATATGGCCTCAAGCAAGCTCCACGAGCGTGGTACGGTGAACTCTCCAAATTCCTGGTATCCAAAGGTTTTTCTAAAGGTTCTATTGATCCAACTCTGTTCATTACTAAATCCAGGAAAGACTTATTGCTTGTGTAAATTTATGTTGATGACACTATTTTTGGTTCTACGAACCCAAAACTTTCAAAACGTTTTGAAAAATTAATGCACAGCAAATTTGATATGTCTATGATGGGGGAGCTGAAATTATTTCTAGGAATTCAGATTCACCAATCCCCGCGTGGTATCTTTATAAACCAAGCTAAGTATACACAAGAGATACTTAAAAAGCATGGTATGACCTCATGTGATAGCATTTGTACACCAATGTCTACAAAACACCTAGATGCTGACTTGAGTGGCACTCCCGTCGACCAAACAAAATATCATAGCATGGTCGGGTCACTTATGCCTTTAACAGCAAGTCGACCAGATATTATTCCTTCAAACAGCAAGTCGACCAGATATTGTACTTGGCAACATGGATTTGTGCATCGTTATGCTCTCATCTCTCTGAACCCGCATACAACAAAGCCCACACCTATTGACTAGCCTATGAGCCCGAATCTGCACACACACGGTACAACTCACTCTTCGGCGCGGGTCTACCAGTCTTCAATTACGACACTCTAGCGCGCTCTCCACTCATTATATTGGCATCCTCATCGATTGGATCGAGCCGAGTGGTGCCAGTCACAAACACTTTGCGATCATCTTACGCGCGAAACCCAGCGCGCTCTCTCCTATACACAGGCGTAACTTTCAGAATGCATCATTGCGCGTCTGTCTAAATAGCACACAAGCAATTATGAGACACGATCTCTACTCGGTTTTTCTCTAACTAGTGCGAGTACGGAATCGTCCTAGGACACTGACACGTCCCCCTTACACTTTCCACTCGTTCTTGCATCTCGACTCTTCTGTGATCAGCAGCTATGCGTAGTCTCAATCATACGATCACAACAGAGATATCTCAGTGCCCATATATCGAGCGTGAAGCTTCAGCGACGCATGAACATATAGCCTCTGCTGGTTATAGCCGAGAGCTCCTTCTCTTCTATCGTATCTCGCATGCACTCAGACTTTGGTTCTAGCAGCCTTCAACGTTCTCTCCGCGACTTATGCGTTAGCACAACTTGACTGCGCTCATACAGAGATCACACACTGATATGCTCTCTATCTCTTAGTGACAAAGACACGGCTAATTGAACCTATATTGTAATGCGACCTCTATCTAGCACTACCCACTAAGGCCGATCTCGTGCATCCCAGTTTCCACATGCCTTCTGCGAGTCGACCAACACATCGCGGTCAGGAGAGCGCTCTTCATTAAAGAACAGGTGGAAAATGGTATTGTGGAATTATTCTTTGTCAGAACTGAATACCAATTAGCTGACTTATTTACTAAAGCCCTCTTGGAAGAAAGGTTTAAGTACCTCATCAGGCGAATTGGTATGAGATGTTTGACTCCAGCAGAACTGGAGGATCTGGCAAATGAATCTGCTTGATATTTCAAACATTGAACTTGTATATAATTATTGAAAAAGAAAATACAAAAATATAAAACCAAGAAAAAGAAAATACAAAAATAGAAAATCTAGAAAAACAAAATATAAAATCAGAAAATTTCAAAAATACCAAAAAGAATCTTCTCGACATGTCTCTTAGGATTGATAACATTTACGTACTTAGAAATGTCAATTAACATTGACACGGGAGTGTAAATGAAGTTCGAATCAGAGTTCAAACGTTTCAAAACATGTCATTTCTAAATTTTCTTTATGGCTTATAGTTATTTCAGATTGTAACCCGGACTTGAATGTCATAGGGTAGTGTACGCTTCAGTACACTTACTCTAATTATAGAAGAGAAGTCTTCTATCATGGTTTTTCAAAATTGTTAAACACTATTTTTCAAAAGAACTCTCAATGTCAATTATATAACATTTTGTGGTATTCTTTCCATAATAAGTAGTCTTTGCTAAAATTTTGTGTTCAACACTCCCTTCCTCATATGATTTTAAATTGTGGTATTATTTTAACAATTGGCACAATCGTTTCAACCATGTCATATTTATGTGTATCAATTTTTGAGGAGGAGCTTTTAAAAACCAAAGCCTTTTAATGTTTATGGACACATCTCATAAATGTCAATTTTATGTATCTAAAACATTTTGTGGACATTCAAAAGTGGTAATTCAGTGTCATATTCACGTGAAGACTGAGCACAATTTTTCAAGACCTTATCAATGTCATTTCAAAATTATGTGATCATGTCTTTAGCACCACTAAGCACTTGGGTATGTTTACATACTCTTGCGTATATCTTCGGATAACGTCCACTGATGAAAGGTCTTGCATACCAGTAATTATACTAAGTATGTAATACCCGATGCATCTTAACTCCGTAACTCAACGTATTTGTGGTGTCCTACTATTTTAAAACATTAAATGTCTAATTTTAAGAAAAGTGATGACACACATATACTACCGAGGGGGAGTATATCAGAAAATGTTTCACCAATTCATGCAATTCTATGGTATGTATTTTTTCTCCCCATGTAACTTTTCATGTCTCACATTTTAATCAATTGGTATTTCAAATACTAAAGGTTTTAATATTTAAAATAAGGGGAGAAAATGTGATTAAAATATGATATAGAAGAATGTGATCTTAAAGACTCTAAGTACATAACTTCGTACCCACATGTGCGAAACAATTTCAAATCTCGATGCACATGTGTAGTGGGTATTTCTAAAGAATGAAACTCTTAAAGTGTTAAAAATGTCTCTATCAAACACTTTGATTGCTTTTCAAGGTTTTATGGTTACGATCTATATACCCAACAACCAATTAACTCACGACGTCAATGAAGTCATAAGGTGGTTAAGGTTAGGTATAAGTCCTATGATCCAACCAGAACTAGAGGGATCTACCCATGGACATTACATAGTTTAATTAGAAGTCCTTAGGTATGATTTGAGAAGAATGAAAATAATGGAATAATGCCGACTAACTGAGTTAACATTGGCACAATAACAACAAGGTGTTAGTAATGATGTCTTGGTAAGTATTTAAGGGGTTGAAGAATAAAAAAGAAATGTAAGGATAAAGGGTGAAAATAAAGAAGCCCTACATACACTTTAGGCAGAAACCAAGTCAATACATAATTTATCAGAATCACAAGATGATTGCTGGTATTAAAGAAAGACATCATGGACCCAGTGATGCAATGCACAACCATTCCTAGTCATTCGAGTTTCTCTTAAAAGAGACTTGTCTCGTTTGTCATGGAGATACACACATTATCTATTGACATCTCACTCCGAGATCGTTGATATTGAATAGGTAGCAGTCAGCTCCAGCCTCCGATTACTAAAACTAAAGTACGCATATCGAGTCTAGAGCCAAGGAGAGATCAAATTATAAATCTCGTTAGGACACAATCCATGTAAATCACTTGTTGTTCATCATAATACAACAATTGATAACAAATAGACCTATGCATTATCCTTGTGATCTTGCCAGAACATTCAGAGTGATACTCTTTAGTATTCACAGTGACGAATGGAAATCCTTCTAGTGCCATCATCAAATAGCACTACAGTAAGTGACTTACAAGATTCTAAATGAATCAAGCTTGTGCTAACTGGATATCAATTTTTGTTGATTCACTGTTAGTAGTTCACATTGACGAATTGAAATCCAGATCGATGACTATCATCAGAATAGTGCAGCGGACAGGGGAAAGGGGTATACGGGTGAGGGCAGGAGGTGTCTAAATGAATCAACACACATAGTCAACGCGAGTGATTTCGTACTTTGTCCAGTTAATGGATTGACGACTAAAGCAGTAAGAGCGGTAACTAACGATTCACTCTTATCGTGTTTTGTATGCGTTGAGATGCTCGGTAATAAGAAAACATGCATGCATGGTAATCTAATACAATATTGTTAAAGATTCCTATGCTTTAAGCTGGAAATCCTGTCAAGGAGGTTCTTCCAAATTGAACCTACCTGATCACAGGTTGGTCCTCACGGAACCAGAGGTTATTGCTACCAAATCTTGACGAATGACAAAGCCATATTCGTCCATATCTAATGTTTATCACTAACATTCAAATGCAGGTACAAATGTCAGTGTTGCAGTCTTACTCCAGCTAAGTCAAATTCATCACCACATGCTCATGCTCAAGCCTTTAATGTCATCAGTCAGAAAGCTCAAGTTCATGTCATAATACTCTTCCGCAACTCTGATAAACATGAATTTCCTCAAAAATCATCAAAGATCCTCAAAGTTAAAGACATCTATAAGGAGACCTCAACAGATAAGGGAGATTGTTACCCTGATGAAAAAAGAGGAGATTGTGAGCTTTTAAAACAAGTATGAGCATGTTGGTCGAAAGAACAAAGTAAAATTAAAAGATCTTAAGCGTTCAAAGTCAAAAGACAAAGGCTCGGGATAATGATCACAAAGCATGAAGGTACAAAGCCCATTACATACAAGAAAAGACGAAGACAAGACCAAAGAAGGTAAATCTCAAACGTCTAAGTCAAGCCAAGATAACCTCCATCCAGAACGTCAACATTGGGGTGATCAAAGAAGACCTCAACATTGGAGGAGATTGTTAGCCTTAATTATATTAAGCCGAACAAGAATGTTATCGGTCTTATTAGTCTTAATTAGTCTTGTTATGTATTAGGCTAGTCGGGAATCACGTGCTTGGACTTTAAGCTAATATTGTCCGTGTTTCGGGCTCAAAGCCCAAGATAAGCCAAGCCCGACCCAAGCTTTAAGCCCATATGCCATATGTATGGTCAATAGTATAAATAGGACCCTCCTAGTATGTTAGGAGGGTGTTGGACTTCATTTGTTTGCAAGCATTCAACCATTTTCTCTAACTTATCTCTACTTTCTCTCTCTAAGTTTCTTTCTCTTTTCTACTACTATATCTGGCTCATAGTGCTTATTTGGTATTGCTTATTGTTGTAATGGATTAGATACATGGGATAACATATATGTACTGTTGGTCATCTCAATGGTACTCTTGCTAAGATCTCTGCCATTGGTAGTCTTAGGTTGTCTAGTGGTATTGTCTTATTTGATGTGCTTGTTGTTCCTTAATATAATTTCATTTTGTTATATGTAAATAAAATGATCAAGGATAGTAAATTTTTTGTTGGGTTTTATGAGAATAAGTGTTATATTCAGGATTTGAATCAGGGCAAGATTGTGGGGACTAGTAGTGAGTCTGGTGGCCTCTATTTGTTTGATTTAAATTATATTGGTAAGTATATAGATGCTAAGTGTAATTTTGTGTTTGTTTGTCATGTTTCTAGTGAGTTATGGCACTGCAGACTTGGTCACCCAGCTGACCAAGTCTTGACCATTTTGGGTAAAAAATTAGGTTTTTCAAAAAGGGATCGTTTGTCTCCTTGTAACATCTGTCACAAGGCTAAGCAGACTAGGGAGCCTTTTCCCTTAAGTGGATATAAATCTAAGGGTGATGGTGATATAATTCACTGTGATGTTTGGGGTCCTTACAGGGTTGTTAGTAAGGATGGATATAAGTTATTTCTTACACTTGTGGATGATTTTAGCAGAGCTGTTTGGGTTTACCTACTTAAGTCTAAAACACAAGCAGGAGAATACATTAAAAGTTTTATAAAAAATCATTTTTACTCAATTTGGAAAGAAAGTTAAAACAATAAGGTCTGATAATGGAACTGATTTTGTGAATAATCAATTGTCTATTTTGTTTAATAATCTGGGAATTATTCATTAAACCTCTTGTGCCTATACTCCTCAAAAAATGGAATTGATGAAAGGAAACATAGACACCTATTGAGTGTTGCTAAGAGTCTTATGTTTCAGGGGGGATTCCTCTATTTATGTGGCATGAGTGTGTTTTAATTGTTGTTTATCTTATTAACAGGTTGCCCTCCTCTGTCTTGTCTGGTGTTTACCCTTATTTTTTAGTGTATGGTAAAGACCCTAGTCTCTCTCATGTTAGGTCTTTTAGATGTTTGTGTTACTCAACTGTTTTAAATAATAATGATAATTTTGGTGTAAGGTCTGAGAAATGTGTTTTAATTGGTTTTTCTAATACAAAAAGACTTATAAGTTGTACAGTCTGGACAGTAAAAGTGTGTTTTTTTAAGAGATGTGAAGTTTTATGAGAATGTGTTTCCTTTTAAATTAAAGTCTAAAGAATTTTCTAAAAGTCTGAATAAAAATAACAAAAATACACATGTTTTAAATGAGTATGAGGAACACAGTTTAAACTTTTTTGATGTCCAAAGGCCTATAAGACCCTATGATGAAGAGGGGGACACTTCTAATGTAGATGGTAACATCGGGGTGACTTCTGATGACTGCAATAGTACAATTGAGGATGAAGTGGCTGGTGTTGCAACCCAAATAGAGAATAATGTCACCTCTGAGGGAAATGTTCCAAATAGTCAAAATGGTTAGGGGTCTGTTAACCTGTTGGAAACATCACCAATTCTGAGGAGGTCAACTTGGCAAAAGGTTATGCCTGCAAAGTTTAATGACTTTGTTGTTAATAGTAGTGTTAGATACGGTCTTGAGAAGTATGTATGCTATGCTAATTTGTCTAAGGCTAATTATTGTTTTTCCACTACTCTAAATAAGTCTACAGAACCAAAAACATTTCATGAGACTTCTCAAAATCCTAAGTGGATTGAGGCCATAAATCTTGAAATGGAGGCTCTATTTAGAAATAATACTTATGAATTAGCTGATCTTTTTCCTAGAAGGAAAGCTATTGGGTGTAAGTGGATTTGGAAGATTAAGTACAAATCTTCTGGTGAGATTGATAGATATAAGGCCAGGCTTGTGGCTAAAGGATTAGTCAAAGAGAGGGTATTGACTATGAAGAAACATTTAGTCTAGTTGTTAAAATGGTCACTATTAGGTGTTTAATTGCTTTATCTGTTCAGAATGGTTGGCCATTGTTTCAGCAAGATGTGAATAATATTTTTTTGTATGGTGACTTGAAAGAGGAAGTTTATATAGAGTTACCTCTTGGATATTATGATAAAAGTAAAACCAGGATTTGCAAATTGGTTAAGTCTTTGTATGGTCTTAAACAGGCTCCTAGGCAATAGAATAAAAAACTCACTAATTCTCTTATTGAAAATGGATTTGTTCAAAGTAAAAATGATTATTCTTTATATGTTAAAAGTAAAAATGATATCTTGGGAATAGAAGTTTTAGAAAATAAAAATGGTTTATGTCTTTCTCAAAGGAAGTATTGTCTTGAATTACTTAGTGAATATGGGTTATTGGCTTGTAAGCCTGTTGCTACTCCTTTGCAGCAGAATGTTGTGCTTAGTTATGAGGAGTCTGATAATGATAAGTTTTTGCCTAATATGCTTGAGTATCAAAAAATTATTGGAAAGCTTATTTACTTATCAATTACTAGGCCTGATATTTCATATGCAGTGCATTGCTTAAGTCAGCATATGCATTCTCCTCTTCAATCTCATTTTACTGCTGCACTAAGAGTGCTTAGGTATCTTAAAAGTGCTCCTGGGACTGGCATTCAGTTTTACAAGGGTAGTAGTTTTAGTCTTCATGCTTTCTCAGATGCAGACTGGGCTAAGTCTCCTAAGACTAGAAAGTCTGTTTCTGGTTTTTGTTTATACTTATGCAATAACCTTGTATCTTGGAAAAGTAAAAAGCAAGCAACCATCTCTAGGTCTTCTGCTGAGTCTGAGTATAGATGTTTAGCATCTACTACTTGTGAAACCATTTGGGTTATTAAAGTTCCAAAAGACTTAGGGGTGGAAGGTTGGCTTCTTGCTCATCTTTAATGTGATAGTAGTTCTGTTATCTCTATAGCAGGAAATCCTGTTTTCTATGAAAAAACCAAGCATTTTGAGATTGATTTGCATTTGGTTAGAGAAAAGGTTTCAGATGCTGTTATTAAAGTTTTAAAAGTGGCTTCAACTAGTAATGTTGCTGATGTTTTTAGTAAGGGGTTGAGTGTTGCTCAACATAATGAGTTTTGTAAGAAAAACGTAGGCTTGTTGACATGTTTAGGGCATGAGCCTGAGAGGGGGTGTTGAATTATGTGTCTGCATTATGCAGGCTCATGCTGTGTTTAAGTGCAGGGGCCTTTCACGTACTTATTGTTAACAATTTAGTTTGTTGTTTTTGTGTTTGTCTTTGTTTGACAGGTTTATCATTCTCCAGGGGCTGAAGTGTAAGTTCCAGCTCTATATAAGCTGGATGATTCCCAGTCTAGGGTTAACAAGTTCAATTGGTTTCTCTCTTAAAATTCATTCATCTCTCAATAGTTCTCTTGTTCATTGTTAAGTCTTTTTGATGACATCAAATAACGTCACTTTTATAGCATCATTTATCCCATGTAATTAACCCATTTTGTATAATTATTGCAAAGAATTGTTACTTATTCATTTATATTTGAGAATTGCAGTAATTATGGAGTACTTGGTAAAGATTAGATAAAAGGCACGCATTCTAGAGCTTAAACGAAGACATTTTGAAGATTACTGTTTTGACACCTAATACGCCGTATCCATCAAGGAAATACGACGTATCTGTGCCTGCACTTCACAAAAGACCACGAAGGAAACAAGATCAATACGCCGTATCCAGGGAAGACCAATACGTCGTATTCAAGTTATAGAATGTGAATATTCTAGAAGATATCAAATGTGGTCCCTACTCCAAGAAACCCCCAATACACCGTATCGAATCCTTTCGATACGCTGTATTGACCCGATTCCAGACCTTATAAATAGAAAACTCAAAAACGAGTTTTCAGTGTGCTAAATCATATTCTCGATGCCCTAACCTCAAAAGTCGATTTTAGAGGAGAAAAAGAGCAAAAGAGGTCGAGCAACGCAATAAATTCCATAGGAGACAGCGTGTAATTTCTTATACTCTTGTAATCGTTCAGTTTTTGGTATCATTCGTTAACTCGGTTAGTTTACCTTGGCTAAACCATTACTCTTGTATTAATTATGATGTTTAAAGGCTAATACCTTCGAGTATTAGCCATTATTATAAAGATCTAAATGTTTGGTTTTGTTTATATCTCGATTGCTTAATTTATCATTGTATGCTTGTTTATGTTTATCAGTTTATTCTTATTTATGTGCTTTTGTATGCGACCTATCATTCAACTAGATCTAGTGATATGGACCAAGTAATCTAGATGCCAGGATAGCTCTCCATATATTAATTTATACATCTAGACAAATAGGATCACAAATAATAACCTAACTTTGCCCTTAGATTTTGAGCATAGTTGGACCGGCAGGTGACCCTTGGGATCAACGAGTACGTTCTAATCTATTGGTAAAGACTTGGTTAGTGGACTACTAGAGTATAAATCGCCTTAAAGCAGTAAGTGGGTAAAGTCTCTATGAGCTAGGGTTTAACAAGATCACCATTGCTTTAATCCCTAAGATAGATTATAATCAGCAAATAAGGATGCTTTATGCAGGTACGTTTAATTATGACAGATTTGTTTGTATCTAGGTCTTAGGAAGAAGTAACGCCTAAGTCTTAAGAATGATATGCCTGATGACATCAAATAACGTCTATTTTATAGCATCATTTATCCCATGTTATTGACCCATTTTGTATAGTAATTGCAAAGAATTGTTGCTTAATCGTTTGTATTTGAGAATTGCAGTAATTATGGAGTAATTGGTGAAGTTATACTACGATTTAAAAGCAAACGCGTACAATACTAAAGATACATGGTGAATTTATTGACGACGCCAATGACTCTAAAACACGGAGTGTTATAAAAACAGACAAAATGATGGAACAATAAACATATCCATAACCGCAACATCACTAAATAATCAACAAATCCACTATTCTAAACCTATACCCATCCTTCATCTCAACTACAAATCTCATATCCACATCACCACCAAAAGACTCGAAACCAAAAAATAAAACAAGACGATCTCAGATTCTTTTTCCTGTTGAATAAATATGTCGCGACCTTTTTTTTAGATCCAAAACACGAAAAGATTTACATCATCGATCTGTGAGAATGTTAAACTCATCTCTTCAATATACGAAATTAAAGAAAGAGATATAACAATATTGTTACTCTCTTTTCTTTGTTTTGTTGAACAAAAATGCAAGACAAGGATGCAAAACCTACCGTAGACCTTGTCGTAAGATCTTGATGCAGAATAGAAGCAAAAACAGGTCGTAGCTTGTTTGTTTGTTCACGGTATATGTTTAGTTTGAATGAGAGATTGTATGTTGGAATGAGATAAGGGTAGATGAGATGTTTATCTTTTGTGATATAGAGAGAAACGGTTGAGAATGTGTGAAAGAGTAAATGAGTTAAACTTAGGTTTGTGTGTGCTTGTGTGAGATGTTATAATACTGAGTTTAGGGTTAGGTTATATGTGTATATCGTAAATAGAAGTGGATTGGGTTAGCAGATACCAAACTTGAAAATGGGTCGGGTATTGTTATTGGACTAATCCGAAAATGGGATGGGCTGCCCATGGGCTGAAGGTTGTTTAACTGAAATTTAGATAATGGGTTGTGAAGTTATATTACTTGGGCTGTTACCGAAAATTAGATGAAAGCTATATCCGAATTTTGAACTTCAATTGTTAAAGGGCCGAATTTTTGTTAATTTTTCGAACACAAAAACATCACTTATTGCTTAAAACGGTCCATTTCAAAGATTTACGAAAATCGTTTAAAAGGCTATTCTCGGTATTTAATTGCAAGAAATAGCTACGGGGTTGATTCATTGTTACTTATTCGGGATTGAAGTAATATGTCATGGGGAAGTGTACTTATTTCATCTTCTGGCCTTTCTACTTCTGTAACGAAGATGACTTGTTCGAGCATATAAGGATTGTCATGAAGACTTGAATATCTGGTTACTTTTGTGATTCTTTCTCTCTTTTACCCACAAAGTAGCTATCACTTTAAGGAGTTACGTTGTAGTGCTCAGTGACTCACGTAGTTGAGGATATTTTAAGAGATTCTTCTGGATAGTACAAGCTTAAGTCACAACTTTGGGGGATGTTACTTCAGTATCGAGTTTGTCATATTGAGTTTTCTCCATCAGTGGTCATTACAAATAGCTGACAGAATGCGAGGTTGGAATTAAACCAGTCAGAGAGGTGAAACAAATAGAGGTTGGTTATCGGTAGTTGATTCTTATGCTTAACTGACTTTATTCTACTTCACACATGGTTGTTCTATCAAATATACGGGCGTACTCAGATTATGATTTTTTCGATGGTTATCGAATGCAATCAAGGGGAAGAAAAGGAAATATTCGATAGATTGCATTAATCAGGGGGAAGAAATGTGTACTTTTCTCACCTTCATTTCTTTCTTTCTTATCTTCAAGTCCGCTTCTATCTTATGGAGATGGATTGTATGCTTTCAACCTCTAGATGGTTAGTGTGTGAAGTATGTGCATACGTGAGAAAATGTTGCTGATTCCTTGCATGTTCCCCTGAACGGATATTCATCAGAACAGAAGCAGTTTAGTTTGATGTGGTTGGCTTCTTCCTCTGCTTCTTCTACTTCTCTAATTCTACTTCTACTTCTACTTCTACTTCTTCTTCTATGAAGCTACATCACAGTTTCAGAATCTGCTTACAATACGGATGTTGGTTTGGGGGGAAGCTGATTCAGAAACTTCGACAAAAAGAAGTAGATGAAGAAAATTGTGTGAAGACATGCAGTATGAACTGGGGGGAAGATAACCTAGTTTATACAAATTACATTATGTCGTCTGTAAGTAATGGAAAGATTCAAGCTGAAGCATTTATATTTGTACTTGTGGGATACATTGTAAGTAATTCCATATGCCACCATATTAGAGGGAAAGGTTAGGTTAAGGTTAAAAAATATGATGGATATATGTCAATTAATTAGTATCTAATTAGTCCTTAAACACAAGGCTAGAAGTGAAATAGCCCAAAGATGGCTTGTGTATAGACTATAAATACCCCCTCTAATCTTCCTTAGAGGGGTGAACCTCATAATTGTAATTTTCACTAATCATTCAATAATAACTACTTTCTCTCTCTAAAATGGCTTTCATTTATTTCCATCATCCCCGACCTCTCGAGATCGTGAATCGAGAGACCTCACAAAAGAAATGGAACCGTCCTTGCCGGTTCTACAGTAAGCACATTCTCATTTTGGGTAGTTAACTTTTAAATCTAACTTTATAAATAGGCTAGTTGTATCTGTCTTAAAGTCATCTAATGACTGATTTTATCTTGTTTGACCTAAAAAAGCACTCTAATGATTATATTTAGAGAAAAATTAGTGGATTTGGCATTTAATGTTTTGCATGCACTTAGTGTATAAGTTGAGACTTAGTTTGAGCTTGCTATCACCACCATAACACATCAAATAAACCTAAGAAAAACCAGCCACTACATCCTTCTTAGTCCTTAATAAAAATATGGCCTCAAGTGCTTCATCATCTACCAAGAACCCCCCAATGAAATTTCCTAGAACAAATGTCATTGATATTTCCTCAAATGAGTCTTAACCAACTCAAAACAACAACCTCATTCCCACAACACTCAACACTACTCTTGCACTTTCCATCACACCTCCAGTAATTAGCGAAACATCCCTAACTCAACCCATTAAGGTTTCACCATTGGCTCCTAGAGCCCTTGTGTTCTCAACTCCACCAAGCTCACCCATTGAGCCTTACCTCTACTTGACTTCTTTGGAAGACTTACCACCTAGAAGCTCCAATCCTCTACGTCCACCACCTACTCAAGGGTTCAACCAAACACTCCATCAACCCACACACATGGACTTTGAACCATTTTCCCACCAATCAACCTCTCTAGCATAGGAAGTAGGATAAGTTCTCAACTCGAGCCACTCATGAGTAGGGATCAAGTAGTGCAAGAACTTAGGGAACTCCACAACTTCTCCCATCACTTAGAAGCCACTATCCAAAATGTACAAAGTGTGCAAGATGGTCTCTTACCTCCTTTCACCTCTATTCCCTCACATATGCCTCCCCTACCACCATCATTCCATTTTACCACCACCTTTACAACTTCCATACCACCTTTTAAACCAATAATCATACCATCAAATACCTTTGTCCCTCTCCACCAATCCTTATGGATGGAATGACCCTCATCACTCCCTCAACTACAAGAACACTCATGCCCCCATTGCCAACGTACCCAAACACTTGTTTATGATCTTTAGGATGAAATGAGGTTCATGCTAAATCACATCCTTGAGCGTCTCAACCCCCTCACCAACCAAAAACCATGAAGTGGTGATTGCAAGTTTAAATGACCCTAGGTGTTTGGAAGAATAGATTAGTTATTTTAGAACTAGATCATGATTTTAGTTTTCATATTTTTAGAACAATGTATTTTACTTCAGGATTGTTATGTTCTCATGATCATTAATGATAAATTAGCTTTATGTTTGATTAACATTGCTTGATAATGATCGTTGTTAAATTATGATTAAATGCTTGGTCAAATGATTCATTTTGCTATTTGATGTGGTATATTTGAGCCATTCCTTAAAATAATTGTTTCCCGCAAATTTTTGGAAGTAATGTTTATTGGATCAGATAGGCCGGTTCCCTCTCTATAGGAAGGACGGTTCCTTTATGCAAAGGAACCGGCTGGGACGGTTCTACAAAAGCTTGTTTTGTTTCTTGCTTCAACCATTTTATCTTGTAGGTACTCTCAAATCAAGGGGAACTAATACCCTTTTGAGCATCTAACATTGTCTTGTGCAGCATTACATTTAGATTCATTGATTCCCGTACTTTGAGGATGCCTCCATCTAGGGAGAATATTGCATCAAGATTCTCTTCGAATCGACTCTCATTTCATTCGATTCTCTTCAGATCGAATTTTTTTTCATTTGATTCTCTTTTAATCAACTCTTATACATGTGACTAATTTTTTTCCTTGTAGCATTTGGATTCCTTGACACCATCCTTTAGGGGGAGCTTTGGTTAAACGGGAGCATTCCATTTGATTCTTTATGAATCATCATTAGTTCTGGCACTCATCGGTCCTACTCATATCTATTATTTTATAGCTTTGGATCTGATTCTTCATGAATCATATCGGCTATTTGATTATTTACATTTGTTGGTTAGTTTTTCTTTGACGCTCTTTTTGTTTTGACAAAAAGGGGGAGAAGGAAGTAAAAACTGTTGAGAATCGATTTGCTCATCTAGGATAAGAATAACAATGATTGATAACACGCAGCGGAATAATAAAGAACACAATCAATGTTATGAACAAGGTTTTCTATTCATACGATTTCCCTATTACCCCAACTATAACTTGGGGCTACACCAACTAAATATGGTGTACTATTCGACTCTTATCAGTCGACTTGCTATCTAACTATCTAGACTCTCATTGGGAGAGCTCTAGTTTTCTATGGATGGATGTCTAAAACCTATGTCTATGATCTCTTTATATAGGGAGAGATCATGACTTACAAAGGAAGTAAATCAATAGATAAGGAAACTATTTAAATTACATTAAACCACATTAATATGTTTCCTAATCATTATCTTGTAGAATATTTGACCAAATCTTCATATTTCTCCACCAGCTTGTAGAGTTTTATAATGACGACTTTGATCCTTTTGTTTCATTCTTTTATTCATTTTGTCTCATCAAATCAAGAATCCCAACAATCTTCCCCTATTTGATGATGACAAAACAAACAAAGTCGTGTACGAACTTCCCCTTAAATAGAGAAGTTGAGATGTAATCATCTCCCTGAATGAAACAAACTTCCAAGCTTCCTTTGTATCATGTCACCACATATAATAAGCTGCAAATCAATAAACCTGTAATCTTCTTCCCCTTTTTGTAATCATCTAATAGGGGTCTTCTGTAGAAATGCAACTTGGATCATAACAGCTACAAACCATATACCACAACTACTAATCCAGCCTTCCAATACTCAAAATACCCGCCATGAAGCATAATACGAAAAATGACTTTGAGCAGTAGAAATATAAACTAGCAGTAGTAATAAAGATCAGCAGTAGTAATGAAACACTTCCCCTCAAGTGGTGCATGTAGATGGTTAAACATTTAATCAATAAGCTTCCCCTGAAACCCATATGTTTACCATCTCTTGAATCTCGAACTCTGTAGGCTCTATGTAGTGATCACTGATGAAGAAGACACATACTAAGTGATAGCAAATGTGAGCATTGAGCACCTATAAGAAAAATCATACACCTTTGCTAGATTTTGACAAGTCTTCGTCAACACCATTTAAGTACGAACAAGTTATCTTAAAAGCCAACCACAACTTTAAGATATGATAAGACACGCACCTGTGAAACCCAACTACAACATCAAATAAGCAATAATCAACTGTCTTCGTAATCACATCTTCAAATAATCTTCAAACCGAGCCATAAATCAATAAGAATAAACTGAAATCATTCCAGTTCTGTCCGAAATCCAAAACCATCCAAAAATATGTACTGTCCGATATCATACAAAGCTAGCGGTACAAACTCTTTTATGTCGGATATCACTAACGGTACAAACTCTTTCTCGGACGACGCTGGCAGTACTAAAATAAAACATAGCAGTACTAACTCTATATAGAGCGGTACTAACTCATGACAAGCAATATTAAACATTGCGAACAGTATTAATTCCCTTGAGCAGCACAAAGTATAAACAACACAAACCTTTACTTTGCTCGAATCCAACAGCATTAATAAAATGCTCGAAACAGTATCTTAATACTTTCCTTGAAGCCCAATAATATATCATGAATAATATAAAGTCCACCATGTACTGCTATCACGTCCAATATATATCATGAATAATATAACCACGTGACTTAGGGTTTTCCAATATTCCTTAAAGCATGAACAACAGTTGGGTACTGTATACCATACCCATGCTTTAACCAACAGTATAAACCCTCATGTCCTTCAAAGAGCAGTATCCCATATGCACGAATAGTTTAAATTTTATATTGTTTTATAAAGTTTTCAAATAAACCCCAACAGTACTTTTACATGCCCTTTCAACAGATGTATGCAAAAACCCAATAGCACATGAAGTAGCATCAATAAAATAATCAACGTTTACCTTTTATTGCATCATCTCCACGTTAAAACCAGTTGGTCCAATAGCAGCTGTATCTTTTCACATAATCACGTCTATCACCACTGCTATAAACATTAAGAACATGACAAACAAATCTGATCATGTATGAACAGCCTTAATAACCACATCATCAGGAACCATCATCTAACAAACAGTAGTAACAAACCTTATTAAGGTTTTGGTACCATAAAGTACAAATCACTGCAGCCAACGTGGAGATCGTTTTAGGGTTTTTGTTAAAGATCCAAGGATTGCGTTGTGGTGAGTGGGACAACAACGAACATAATTAAAATCCTTTGTGTTTCCTGCTTTGCCGATTAAAGGTTTGAATGAAACTCTAATGTCACCAAACAGTTTCCTTCATTTGCACCAAATTAGGGTTTGTTGAAACCCTAACTTCATTGAATTTGAATAGATCACCGAAAAAGAAAACCGAATTCAATGTAGAGAAACCATTAATAATAACAATGATTCATAAATCGTATTGCATACCAATTAAGGTAGAGAGGACGATTATAAATCTTGTTATATCAATTAAACTTCAAAAACCCTAGAAAACTTTAACCACAAATCGATTTCTTAAAAAATAGGGTTTATGGGTTTCTTCAAAAACCTTGTGTGATCCTAGATCGAGAGCCACATGGCTCTAATACCACATGTTGAGATTGTTTAGCCCATCTAGGATAATAATAACAATGATTGATAACACACAGCGGAATAATAAAGAACACAATCAATGTTATCACAAGGTTTTCTTTATTGAATGATTTCCCTATTACCCTAACTATAATTTAGGGCTACACTAACTAACTATGGTGTACTATTCGACTCGCATCAGTCGACTTGCTATCTAACTATCTAGACTCTTATTGGGAGAGTTCTATGTATCCATGGATGGATTTATAAAACCTATGTCAATGATCTCTTTATATAGGGAGAGATCATGACTTACAAAGGAAGTAAATCAATAGATAAGGAAACTATTTAAATTACATTAAACCACATTAATATGTTTCCTAATCATTATCCTGTAGAATATTTGACCAAATCTTCATATTTCTCCACCACCTTGTAGAGTATGTAAAGTTTTGGGATGATTAGGGAGTTGACCGTTATGGGAACGCCAACTTAGGTTGTTGTTTTTGATCTATGATCAAGACGTTGTAAATAGTTGTGTCTTTGTCATAATAACGGTCGAGAAAATAAGTGTCTAGCAACTTGTACTTTAAGCCTTAATCTATTTGTTTCTTGATTTTTATTTAACAACAATTTACTTCCCTCTCACCTAATGATCAACCTCTGGTTTTACGCGAATGAGGATCCATACGAACATGCATGTCTATTCCGGCGTTCCGGCCATGTATGCATGTCTTGTACCTTGTTGGTTTACGACTTTTGGTGAAAGTTAGAAGGTTCCTACCCTATATCATTCTTCATCCTAACCATTGGTTAAATTCGAATGGGGGTGTGATCGAACACTCATGTCTATCCCGGCGTTCCGGGTGTGTATATGTGCTTCAGCTGCCTTGTTGGAGTGATACTTCTGGTGAAAGATTGTAGAATGATCAAACCGTACGCCTTTCCATACAAAAAACCATATTTACCTTTATAAACTTGTTACTCCTTGGCTTTAGTGGTGGAGATGTGTATCCTTTCCAAGCTTATGATAGAATACTTGTCACGACCGAGCAATTGAGCGAATTAGTTACATGTTACCACATAGATTAGTTGAGTGATTTGAGTGTTTTCATCTTCCTATTTCGTGAGGTATTTGGTTGTGTACTTGTAATAGATCGAATAAGTGCTTTAACGGAAAATATCCTTAAGGGATACATTTTTATAAACTTCTAAAGGCTACTTGAGGACAAGTAGGATTCAAGTGGGGGGATATTTGATGACATCAAATAACGTCTATTTTATAGCATCATTTATCCCATGTTATTGACCCATTTTGTATAGTAATTGCAAAGAATTATTGCTTAATCGTTTGTATTTGAGAATTGCAGTAATTATGGAGTACTTGGTGAAGTTATGCTAAAAGGCACGCATTT
Organism: Tanacetum coccineum; assembly: GCA_026074375.1. Lineage (NCBI taxonomy): Eukaryota > Viridiplantae > Streptophyta > Magnoliopsida > Asterales > Asteraceae > Tanacetum > Tanacetum coccineum. Next base: position 5,924 of record BQNB010042381.1, on the reverse strand, counting down.
TGGAGCATAAACGAAGAGTTCGAGAAAGTCTACTGATCTGATAGCAAATACGTCGTATTATTCTAGACCTATACGACGTATCCAAGACTTTGACGAATCAAAAGACCATTACCTGACTTTGAAGAATACGCCGTATCCACATCAACGATACGTTGTATATAATACTTTAGTCAACGAAGAAGAATCAATTGTTTTACCTTAATACGCCATATCCATCAAGAAGATACGGCGTATCTGTGCCTACACTTCACAGATAACCACGAAGGATTGAAGACCCAATACGCCATATCCAGGAGCCTCTATACATCGTATATCAATCACTTTCAACCTGGAAGATATCAAACGTGGGCCTTACTCTAAGAAATCCCCAATACGTCGTATCCTACATGGATGGATACGGCGTATCGAACCGTCTATCAGACCCTATATATAGACGACCCAAAACTCAGTTTAAACATGCAAGTGAATCCCTAAACCACCAAGTCGACCAAGAGACGATCAGAAGAGCATAGAAGGTCAAAAAAGAGCCTCAAGATCATAGGAAAACTCTTGTAATCTTTGCGCAACTGAATACGCGTTCGATCGAGGTTTCTTTACTTTAATCGTTCATATATCAAACCGTGTGTATTTTTATAATGACTATCGGCTGATACCTTTAGGTATCAGCCATGTTTATGAAGATCTAATGTTTGGTTTGTTTATCTCGATTGCTTAATTGATCATTGATTGTTGTTTATGTTTATCAATTTATATTCGTTTATGTGCTTAAGTATGCGACCTATCATTCAACTGGGTCTAGTCCTACATATTTAATGCGCTGCAACTTCGGTGTTGTTTGGGCGTAGGCTAAGAGTCCGGGATAGCTCTCCATATTGCAATTTATATATCTAGAATCATAGGATCACAAATATTGACCTATCTTTGCCTTTAGTTTAGTGAGCTTAGTTGAGCCATAAGGTGACCTTGGTATCAACGAGTACGTTCTTATTCCATTGGTAAGGACTCGGACAGTGGACTACTAGTATATAAAGAGCCGTTAAGCAGTAAGTGGGTAAAGTCTCTATGAGCTAGGGTTTAACAAGATCACCATTGCTTTAATCCCTAAGATAGATTATAATCAGCAAATAAGGATGCTTTATGCGGATGCGTTTAATTGTGACAGAATTCTACGTGTCTAGGTCTTAGGAAGAAGTAACGCCTAAGTCTTAAGAATGATATGCCGCCTCGAGATAAGTAATCATTGCACTAATAAACAAACCAACGTTCTGATTGGATTAATAATGGTTAATACAGTTTTCTTATATTTGGCTAGACCGCTCTTTTATCTTCTGTTAATTTGCTTGCGTGTGTTTTAGTGTCTTGAATTGGTTTTAGTCACCACCAAACCCGTGCCAGTCTCTCAGACTGAAAACCCCCCTTATCCATTAGATTTAGGATTAACATAGGTTTAGCATAGTAGATAACTAAAATACTGATAGAATTAGGATTAACGCTCTCGCTCTAAGTGATCGACACCCTACTTACCAACGAAACTACAATGGACCGGGTACACTGCCCGTTAAAGTGTTGTTTTTAAGAATAGTCGGCATAAAATAAATAGTAAAACTTGATACATAAATAACACATACACAACGACACATCAATGCCGCCTCGAGATAAGTAATCATTGCACTAAAATAATCAAACCAACGTTCTAATCAGATTAATGATGGCTAATACAGTTTTTTATTATTATGCTTGACCGCTCTTTTATCTTCTGTTAATTTGCTTGCGTGTGTTATTGTGTTTTGAATTGATTTTAGTCACCACAAACCCGTCTTTCAGGCTGAAAAACCCCCCATATCCATTAGATTTAGGATTAACATAGGTTTAGCATAGGTTTAGAATAGAATAAAACTAACATAGAATTAACCTAGAATAGTTAACCAAAATATTAATAAATTGAAAGATTTAACCTCGCTCTCAGTGATCGACACCCTACTTACCATGATTCTATCACCGATCGGGTACACTGCCCATTAAAGTGTTGTTTTTGGTTAAGTCGGCAAAATATAAATTTAAAACTTGAATCATAAATTACAACCACACAACGACACATCAAGTTTTTGGTGTCGCTGTCGGGGAGTAAAAATTAATCTTGATATTTATTTGATATTTTGGTTCTTAACAGTAGATTAGATCTAACCCTTAGGATTAGTGTAATTTATATTAGTGTATAATCTTGTATAATTCTGTAAATTCTGTATATTTGTGTATTATTTGCTTGTATATTTGTGTGTTTAATTGTTTGTGTGTTTTAATTGTTTTCCAATACACTGTTCTGGTCAATAACCTGATACGGCGTATCCACTTCCATTAGATACGGCGTATCCAACTTTCTGTCCAATACAACGTATTCATTCAACAGATTAATATGGCGTATTCAAATCAATTGAATACGGCGTATTGATCATCTGATACAGAATCAGAACTAAAATTTCGTATTTGATTTACGTGCTTAATTTTTTCTATCTTTCTTCAGGCAAATCCTGCTGATATTTTTACCTTTGTAACAGATCATACTTATCAGAGCTAGTCGATTGAAGAATGGCGGATAAAGAGAAGAAATCAACTATGAAAGGATTAGCGACTAATGACCAAGCAAATTACTATTCCGAGATTACAAGCATTACGGTTAATGGAAAGAACGCTTATGAGCTGAAAGGAAAATTCCTTGAAGATTTGTGCAATAATGCCTTTAGTGGAGCTAATGGGAAAGACGCAGTCGAGCATATCGAATTCTTCCTCAGAATTGTTGACCTAATTGATTTACCCAATGTAAATCAAGATAAACTTAGAGTTGTTTTTTTCCCAATCTTGTTGGTTGGAGATGCATGGAGATGGTTTGATGAAATTAAAGGATCAATTACTAGTTGGGTCGATTTAACTGCTAAATGTTTTGGAAAATACTACCCGCCTTCCCGCACTGGAAAAATTAACACCCTCATAATTAAGTGGGACCCCACTAACCGAAAGTTCGAAAATTGGTTGGCCTCAAAGTTTGTGAACTATAAGACGATGGATATATTTACTAAAGGAGCTTTGTGGGATTACAGGAAATTAGGAAGTGACGAAATTGAGCCAGCTGATGAAGGATCTTCCGATCCTGAGGAAACTAATAACGATGATGAATACAAAATCGGTGAAATTTTTAGGATTGAAACAAACTTGTTCAATTATGAAACACCGTTGTGCGAAAAATTCAAAGAGTTCAATTATCTACTCAAGATAGATCTGGATGTCCTTACTAAAGATATTGAAGGTTTTAAGACCTATGAAGAATATAAGGATGATTGGATTTATGAATGGAACAAAAATACGCCATGGGTACATGAAAAACCATGGATGAATAATGGAGTATGGGAAGAACCGGTCCCTGTTAAACATTGTTGCGAGCCTTTTAATTATAAAACTGGAGAGTGGCCAACCTGTAGCTTGAGAGAAGATGGATATTGCAATGGAGGAAATTTTCCTGGAGCTTACATAGTTGGAAACTCACTCCATTATCAAGGCTTTGAATGGTACGAGGATTTGATGGATGGCGAGCTAAAAGAAGAAGCTTTAAGAAATAAAGATATCATGGAAGGATTAATCAATGATGATGAATCAAGTGATGAAGGTTGGAGAAGTTAGGACAACTTTGAAAATACCAACGATGATGAAAGAAATTATGAAAATGAACATGAAGAGGATGAAAGACATGAGTTATGTGGAGATGAAACTCATGAGCTGCCGGTTTGCAATATAAGAAGATTCAAGATGATTAAGTATCCATTCGGAGATGACGAAATGTACGTTGCTATAAAGGAAGATGAATACGATAATTTGATGGATACAAGCAAAGATACATACCGAGCATACCAAGAAATCTTTCTCATAATGGATGAAGGATGGATGGTAACTAGAGATGAGTAAAAGAATTTGAAGAAAAATTATAACTTAAAGACTTCGCTGTAAACAAAAGTGCTTCCCGGGAGACAACCCGGAATGTTATTTATTTTTATCGAGTCTGTCTTCCCAGACATCAATACGGCGTATCCGCTCCATACCATACGGCGTATTGAATGTCTGGACGTTATCAGTCCTTTACTTTTATGCATTTTAAAACATTATTGTCAGTTCTGGCAATACGGCGTATTCATGCACATGATACGGCGTATTCGGCAGACTGGCCCATATTTAGATACTTTTTACAGGTCTCTATACGGCGTATTCCAATTTATGGATACGGCGTATTAGTCTCTTATACAGTTTAGTTTTGTTTAAATTATTCGTAGGTACTGAGATAGGAATGCATGTTTTTTTTCCTAAATTTTGCACAAGACCTCTCTGAAAAAGAAATCGACGATGTTGGTGAAGTATCTACAATCTAGAAAGCTAGAAGTGTTGGAGTCTTGAAATCTCAAGACGGCTGTTCAACACAATTATCGCTCATTAAACTCAACATGAAGAATCTACCGAGCAAATATCAGGGGAGTTTCTCATTCTAATTATTTTTAAATCCCGTTTTTAATTTTTTTATCTCTAAAATGAGGACGTTGTATAATTCAAGTGGGGGGTGGGAATTAGAATGTTTACTTGTCCTATTTTTCACATAAAATGCTTAAATTATGCTCAAATTTAAAAAAAATTCAAGCATACTTTTGTGAAATTACTTGTTACATAACCTGCACACAACAACCCTTATTAGATATTGTGAGGATTTAACCTTATCCGTTTCCAAATGTTTACCCAAATTTCACAAAAATATGAGTGTGCCGGTGATGTTGTAGACTTTAGAACTTGGCTTGGTATATCTATTCGAGATCACAGTGATGAGTACTATGAATTTAGATGGAGTAACCTGTTTAAATTAGTAAATTTTTAGGATTACACCCAAAAAGCCTATACATGTTGTTTATTAACTAACTACACTGGTTAGTTAAATCCCCGTAAAAACCCTTTGTTTACTCTCATTATAAGAGTAAGATACCCCTAGAAAAACCTGTAGAGCCAATCCTTTAGGAATTACACCAACTTGTTTGTTTCGTTACACCTTTACACCTTAGCCTACCATGCTAGATTAAGTCCATTTACAGTCGCTAGTTGCTTAAAGTGTAAAGTATGTATTTCCCGAGTCTTGTGTCAATTTTCTATCTTTGGTACGGTTGGAAGAAATTTGCACATTGCAAATGGGAATGTATAAAGTGGTCAAAACTCATGTATTTTTACTACAGTCACAATTATTGGTGAGTCCGAAGAATGAAGAATTACTAAAGGAAATATCCGGAGTTATTATGATCGTGAAGATGGTAAAATTACACCGAGATTCGTAGTTAGTATGAAAAAAAATCAAAAAAATTAGAAAAATCGCAACAAAAAAGAGGAGGAAAGTTTGAAGATAATTGTTTCGCAAAAAGCAAGAACCGAAGGAATTAATTGAAGGATCGATTATTCGTTGATACGTCTCATAAATCAACGATGTAGAGTATTGTACAAAGTGGTAGATATCGCCACTTGTCTTGTAAAAGTATGTATAGTATGGGATGAATGGGAAGTTGATCGTTACGGGAACGCCAACTTAGGTTGTTGTTTTTGATCTATGATCAAAACGTTTGTAAATAGTTATGTCTTTTTTCATAGTAACGATCGGGAAAAAGTGTCTAGCAACTTGTATCTTAGACTTAATCTATTTGTTTCGTAATTTTTATTTAACAACAATTTATTTCTCTTTCCTAATCATTAACCATGGGTTTTACGCGAATGAGGATTTGATCGAACATGCATGTCTATTCCGTCGTTACGGCCATGTATGCATGATTCAGCTGTGATGACGTATAGTCCAACCTCGGGCCATGAACCCGACCCGCGAATAGTACTTATACCCAGGCCCATGATGAATGGGC
>BQNB010042380.1:2369-39913 GCA_026074375.1 Tanacetum coccineum | reverse complement strand
ACGGCTTTTCTTAATGGTCTATTGAAAGAGGAGGTTTATGTCAGCCAACTTGAAGGGTTTATTGATCCAGAATTTCCATCACGTCTATAGGTTGAAAAAAGCTCTATACGGTCTTAAGCAAACACCTCGTGCATGGTATGATAAATTGTCTTCTTTCCTAATTCAACATGGGTTCACTAAAGGTATTGTTGACCCGACTTTCTTCACACGACTTCACGGGGAAGACATATTACTTGTTCAAGTATATGTTGACGACATTATTTTTGGATCAACGAATCCAGATTTTTCAAAACATTTTTCAAATCTATTGAAAAATAATTTTGAAATGTCGATGATGGGTGAATTAAAGTTCTTTCTTGGATTTCAAGTTCATCAATCTCCCCGTGGCATATTCATAAGTCTGTCACAATATGCGATTGAGTTGTTAAAGAAACATAGTCTGGATGAGTGTGTCTTAATGAGCACACCTATGGCAACTAAGAGACTGGATGCTGATTTACAAGGCACTCCTACTGATCAAACGACTTATCGTCGTATGATAGGAGGGCTAATGTACCTAACAACCATTCATCCAGACATTGCTTATGCTACTTTTGTATGTGCTCGTTATCAAGCACGTCCTACGGTCAAACACCTCAAAGAGGTTAAACGGATCTTTCGGTACCTAAGGCAGTCCTATAACACGGGCCTATGGTATATGAAGGATTCTGGATTTGAACTAATTGCATATTTAGATGTGGACCATGCAGGATGTAAAGATGACTGTAAAAGCACATTAGGAGGATTGCAATTTTTAGGTGAAAAGCTCATGAGTTGGAGTTCAAAGAAACAAGATTGTACTGCGATGTCTATTGCTGAGGCTGAATATGTTTCCTTGTTTGCATGCCGTGCACAAGTCATTTGGATGTGTACACAACTGCTAGACTATGGATACAAATACAACCGGATTCTGATGTATTGTGATTCCAAGAATGTCATTGCTATCTCATGCAATTCGGTCTAGGATTCAAAGACAAAGCACATAGACATCCGGTATCATTTTATTAAGGAACATGTTGAGAAGGGTACTGTGGAACTTTACTTTGTAAAGCTCTTCCTAAATAACGCTTTGAGTATTTGGGTCATTGCATTGGTATGAGATGTATCACTCCAACTCAGTTGGAAAGTCTGACAAAGATATCTTCTTGAAAAGATCATACATCAAAAACATGTAAATAAATTTTCCAAAAACAAAAGAAAAAAAATACAAAATTACAAAAAGATTTGTCATATTTTTCAAAATTAAAAATCAAATAAAAAAATAAAAATTAGAAAAGCTTAAAAATATAATTTAAAGATCACATGATCAGATTCATGATTCCAAATTTTTTTATATATAAAAAGCTTTCGATTGGAAAAACGGTATCATAATCTGAGGGGGAGTAATTGAAAATTTTTCATTCATATACATCATTTCAGAAATAAAATAAAAACAATGATCTCTCAAATGAGCTGACTTTGAAAAATGATATATTTTCAAGGGGGAGTTTTTTATTTAAAAAAAAATTAAATTGGACTTTGAATAACAAAAATCTTTATTTTTCGGACTAAGTGTTTAGCATGATTTCATTCCAAGGGGGAGTTTTTGATACCACTTGGTCAAATTTTGAAAAGTCATCATTATTCAAGGGGGAGTTTTTGAAATTTTAAACCAAAATTCGGAAAATAAATGAGTTAACTCGAAAAAGAAAATACAAGGGCTGAAAGTGTAAGTTTTCAAAACTTATATTCGGTGACTATAAAAGGAGGAAAATTTTTTCTTTTTATTTTTTATTTTTTACCGAGCCGACTTGCCGAGTTTGTGAAGAAAATCAAAGAAAGATTTCAGAATCTTATTACAGCGATTACACCTTCTTTTCTTTCTCAAACGTAAGTCAACATGAGTTTTAATTAAGTTCTAAGATGTTTTGAATTATCGGGTTTAAACTCGGTAAGAATTGGGATTACCGAATTTAGGATTTATCAAATTTTTGATAAATAATCAAGATCAATGATGATAATAATCATTCATTATGTGGAAATAAGTGTAAAATAGCTTATAAAAGGTCTACGATCATAAACTTGATGCTGAAAATGAAACTCGGATGTACTTGGTGTTTATCGAAGTTTGTACTTATCGAATTTGATTTGTTGACTATTTTTTTGGGGGGATAAAATGTAAAGGAATCGAGTTTGATTAAAAGGAGTCAGCTTTAAATTCCATTGTGAAACTCAGTAATTGTGAAAAAAGTCAAACTCGATAATGTCAAAAAGTTAAATTCGGTAATGTCAAAAGGTCAAAAATCAGTAACAATGAACTTGGTGAATTTTATGCGCTCATAATTTCTGCATGCTTATGATGATTAATGCTTGAATATCTTTGGAATAAAAAGATCAGTCTCTCATGTGTTTTGAAAACATCAAATGATTGTGAAAAAGGAATCAAGTTTTAATGAATTCTAAACTTTGGGTCAAATATGTCTATTCGTAATTGTTTAATTGGTCTAAGTCATGTCCGGTTTTGACCGTTTTCTGCAATGAACAGAATGAGGAGTGAGTGACTTAGTGACCATTCAGTTGTGGATTTGTGATTGAATGATTCTATGTTATCATTTTAAGTTCTCAAAATCTGTTATTGTCAAAATGGTACTCTTTCATAAAAATGGTTTTAAGAAGATGTATGATCTCTCTTTAATTTTTCATAAAAGTGTCTTGATTAAAATCAAAAGAGAAATCTTCATCTTTCTTGAAAGAGTATCATGTCACAAAGAATTTCTTGCGAGGATATTTTAAAACAGACAGAGAGAGCTAAATCCATACGCGAAAAAGCAAATCAAAAGTGTGTTCGAAAAAGAATTGCCAGAACACACAAAAATGATAAATCAAAAGAAAAATTCGAATAAAGCGTATGGCATGTGCTAGAAAAAGCAAGTACGAGCACATGAGAAACAAACTGATCAAAAATATGTTCGAAAAGAATTGCCAGAACATATAAAACAGACAGAGTGGAAAAAGACAAAAATGTCAAATGAATTGTTTGTTACCTAACATCTCCATTTCATTCATTCAGTAATCATCATGGCACAACAACAACATGCAGCTGATGTTCATCCAGACGAACTGTGTCCTCCAAACAAAAGATATGATCTTATGGATGCTAACAAGAAGATTGATTTTGAACAAGTGCAATGTCCACCTGAAAGCAAACTTCTGACGAATATCATCAAGAATCATCCATTACGATTCAGCATTGCAGCTTCTTCATCAGTACCATGGATCTATATGGCACAATTTTGGCATACTTTGAAGGAAGACGGATCCAAGTATAGACTCACGTTTATGCTTGACAAGAAAGAGCTTTCTCTTACCCTGGATGACTTCAGAACAATCTTTCACCTACCACAAGCAACTGACAACAATCATGATAGTTTCGTGCCACCACCATCATTTTTAGACATGGTTCCATTCTACAAAAATGAATTGGGATTTACAATGGAGCTGAAGACATCATCAAGCTTTAAGACAACTGGTCTTCTGCAGCCATGGAAAACGTTGTGCAAGATATTTTTCAAATGCTTGACAACACGCACGCGTAACTGGATGGATCACCACCGTTGCAAATAATGCCACATGATGTATTGCGTTAACCAGAACATTCATGTATTGATTATGGCGGAGCTACTATGGGAAAGGATCCTTTTATATTCTCTGCATCATCCAACATCTTTAATTCCTTAGCCCAGATTATTTACCTAAAGATCATCATTAGTCATTAATAACATGACAAATTTTCCCGAAGACTCAAGGTGCGTGGCCTAGCGAGACATTATCACAATCTGAAAGATGATGATAATTCAATGAAAAATATCTTTAAATTCAGTGAAGACACAAAGACAGAGTTGGAAAAAAGATTCCCCACCCTGATGATCCTCCAGATGAATGAAGCACACAGACATTATACGAATGTAAATGTGGAGAGTTTGGGATAGATGTTCCTCTGAGACTCAAGTCACAGCCGACTGAGTCTAAACCCAAAGGAACACATAAAACAACCTAGCGCCCCTAGGATCACCTAACCCTAAGTGGATGCATGGAGAAGTCAAGTGCTCCAAAATGATCAACTATGATCAATTTTCGTATCCCAAAGGAGGATGTCCACACGTCTTACAGACTCCACAGCTCCAGTGCCAACTCGTTTAAAGGCAAATGAGATGATTTTACAAGACACACTACAAGTAAGTCTTGTTGAGCACAAAAGTCAAGAAGAGCAAGAAGCTAGAGAAAATGTGGAACTGGTGAACAAGCACTTGGCATCTTAGAAATCGAAAGAATGGGGAAAATCAGAGAATGTTATTAAATGAAAAGTCGCAATCCCTAGGAATGATGATCAAAATATTCCTGACACTAGGTTAGAGCCCAGGAGTGATAAGGAAAGTCCGAAGGTGGAGATTACTAATGTTGTAATACCTGTGAATGTTAATGAAGAAGAAGAGGAAATAACTGATGAGGTGTATGAATTAAAGCGAAGGGAGAAAGGGAAGATTGTAGAGGAGTCAAGGAGTACACCAACCCACCACACGAACCAAAAATTAATCACCTGAGATTCATACTGATCATCGTATCTCCGGATACTGAGAAAACTCCCAGGAATTGACGTAACTATAACACAACGCAACACCAAACATCAATTCCCTCAACACTAAGTTATCTACCACAAACCGACTTCTATCATTATTCAAAGCCAAACCTGCATCGTTTCAAATGTTATAATAGTTTCTTTCAGGAGTTACAAGGACGTTATGGATATTTGTTTGAACATCTGAGAGCAAAGTTCTTGTCAAGAAAGTCATTTGATACTCTTGCTGATCATCTCCAGGAAGTAATGGTTGAATCACTACCCACTATGGTAGATAGCATAAACAAAGGAGCAAAGTTCCTGAGCAGTTAAAATTCAGTTTCTATGTATGTTGCAAAAGGGCTGCTTTTGGAAAGGCAATAGAATAAAGAAGAAACTGATAAGAAGAATGCTAAGCCATGTTAAAGGAGCGGTGGAGAATACAGGCTGAAATTCACAGCACAGATAACAACAATAATCATAAGATAATAACATTCCCTTGTGCTTCCGTTTGATTGCGTCCGTAAGAAATTATATTCAGGACATATTCCCTTCATATTCAGCCATCTCAACTCCAAACAACATTTGTTCCTAACAACATATCAACTGATCATATCAATGAAAAACAATCTCCAGTTGGCAGTAACAAGACCATAGCGCATAATGGCTGGCACTTCAGATGAAATTTAAGACACTTCAGGTTAACCTCTCAAACAACTATGAGAAACTTTTTGTCGTCCCCAAGAGATCAGGGACGACCATCATTAATGAGCTTCCTTCCTGAGGGGGAGAATAGATGCAGAAGCGGCAGAAGACATTCTAGTACGAAGTACAATAGACCAGAGATCCGTCTGAACAGGTTAATGAAAAGAGAACAAAGTCTATCATCATCAGGTAATCAAAAGCAAGTTGATGAATAATAGAATTTTGACTGAGTCGTATGCTTATTCCAAAGAATGATGATAAATTACCAACGAAGCAAGTATCCACAAGACCATTATTGGAAGAAAAGTGTCACTGACTATTATGGGAGGCAGAAGCTAAAGAAAATTGCTGATGAGATGTTAAGACAAAGATGTACTTCAGGAGATGAGCGTCAATATCATATTGATCCAGATGAAGAAATTTTCTTGAAAAGTGACATTGTTGGGAAAGCAGAAAGAAATTCTGCATGTGCTTATCTTCACATCCACAAAGACCACACCTTTAGTTCAAAGTTGTCAAAGAGATCCTGAAGCTCCAGCATTGTCTCTGATAAATCAAGATCTTTTGTATTTGAAGAAAGGAAATTCAGGGCCTGAGAAGATAGTGTTGGTCCAACTATCACCAGTTTTCCTGCAATTAATTTCAATGATGTTGATATCAGAAGAACGGACTTCTAAATGGGAGATAAGTTGTGTAAATAAATTTAATCCTTATGCTCGGTATGGCATTGACCATTGTGGAAGAATCCCCATGCAAAGATCTCTACAAAAAAGAGGCAGATAGAGCTGGAAAACCAAAGGAAGTAGATTATTCGAATATCACAGATCATTCAAGTTTATCAAGAACGTACTGGGAACTGGGCGATGAACACAAGTTCAATCCACAGAGATATTTCAAAGAGAGCCAAAAGAGTGCATAGTGTCATTACCGAGTCTATAACAAGAATCTCAATAAGAATGATATTAGGATATCTCCTTGCAGATCATCGAATGGCAGGTACCTGATTATGCAAAATAAACAGGTCTGTTGTGGCCTTTATTCAGTTTATTATCAGAAGCTCAGTGAAATGGGGAGAGAGTGCATGACTTCAACTTGGAAATAGAAAGCTATCAACAAAAGGTTAATCCATACTGCCCAACAATATCTTTTCCAGGAATTGAAAAGCATAAAATGTTCTCCATCATCTATGAGCCCGTGCATGGAATAATATACAAGAATAGCAAGAAAGAGAAAAGGGTGATGAGACATTCAGAGATTTCATAGTTTTATGATGCAATATTAGAAGGTCTAAACATTTGCCAATAAATTATGTTAAGTATGGCTATAAACAAAGAGATCCTACTTAACTGAAGAGGAGGTTATATTTTAAATCGTTTTAAGAAAAATTGAAGTGAGAGTGAAGTATCGTAGCCAGAAAGAAAGATGGGAGATGTATGTGGAATGGAAGACACTTGGACCACAAAGGGAAACGCCCAGAATAATCGACCCTAGGGGGAGATTGTTTAGTATCAAAAAGTGTCGATTAAATTGGTATTTATTATATTTAGTCATTAGTCTTTATTTTGTTAAGATATGATGTCCATGTAATAAGGTTTATTATGCAAAAGTAAGAAATAGCATAATTACCAAGTCTAGAGGACTATAAGTAAACATTAAAAAAATAAAGGAAGATAAGCTTCTTTCCCTCACCTATAAATACCCCTCTTCATCACCATTAGGGTGTTAAGCCATGTAATAATTCTTTCCTTTTATTCCCTCCAAATTAAATAATATTTGAAAATTAAAATACACGCCTTCTTCTGCTATTCTCTCTAAGCTTTCATTGATGACATGTATGAGTTCAAGATAACCAAGCGAACCAAACAATACCAAAATCAAACTTCGTGATCAACTTTTCAATTTTCGTATCAGTAGCCTTGTCATTTTAGTGAATCTTTAAAATATATGATAGTTTTAGGCATAAAGTGTTTGAGTTGCTTTAGTGTTGTGTTTTTGAATGTCTTAATAAATAAAATCAACACTAAAACCGTAAATACAAAAAATCAATACTTCACTGGATTTACAAAAGTGTTGTCAAAATTTTTCGCCAGTAATAGGTGTTCAAACATATTTCGCATTTAAAACATGCATCCATACCAAACATATTCCTCAGTGAAATGTATTCCTTAGCCAAACATATTCCGTAGTGAAACGTATTCCTCAGCCAAACATATTTCGTAGTGACATATTCCGCAGTGACAAATTCTGTAGTGACATATTCCGTAGTGACATATTCCGCAGGACAGAGTTTTGTTTCTCAAAAATGAATTATATTTCGCGAGAAAAGACCCATGCACATAAAACCACAGTATAACGCAAAACATATTCCTCAGGCAACATATTCATCAGCCTTCAAAACATATTCCACGGGCCCTTCAAAACAAATATCATCGAGTCCATTCAAATATTTCTGAAAAATAGCTTTTAAATCACATATAAAACATACTTTTTGGTGACATTTTGCTTGATCTTTTTGCAAAAGTAACTAATCCCATAAGCCATAATCTATCATAAAATCATAACTTGAAACAATTTTTAAAAAACAACAAAACAAATGTCCACCCTTTTTGTCCTCCTGAAACAAGTAAAGGCTTAAAAAAATACGACCTTTTTGGACTTTTGCATAAGACAAGAATAAGCCACAAAATACATGTATCAATAAGCTAGAAACATGAGAAACAAGAAAGTTTCAAGCTTTTGTACAAAATAAGCAACATCCAAACAAATTCGTGGCTTTTTGGCTTAAAAAAAGAGCCACAAATAGCAAATAAGCCTCAAAAACACCCAAATAAGCAACACAGAAACACAAAACGCCCCCAGTTAGCTCTGATGCCACTTGTTACCCATAAAGATTCTGCCATATAACAATGATCCGGAGGTCAGGGAGGATAAAAGTAATAAGTTTCCATATTATTATAATAGAGAGAAAAAGGGAAGATGTGTGTGTGTTATGAGGAGAGAAACACCACACATTTATACCATATGAGAAGTTACAAATTAATCCCACCCCAACCATGGAAATATTAGAGGAGGTATATTATATAACCCTATAACTAGCAGTCGCCTACAATGCTAGCTTAACGTATCTAGACCTTATTAGACACGGCTATAATAAGCAAAGTTACCCATAAAAATTCATGCATATAACAACGATCTAGAGGTCAGGAAGGATAAAAGTAATAAGTAGCCATATTATTAGAATAGAGAGAAAAAGGGAAGGTGTGTGTGTGTTAGGAGGAGAGAAACACACACACATACCTTATAAGAAGTTACTATATGAACCCTCACCCCTTCATGAAAGTATGGAGGGGGTATTTATAGCCCTACTTCGTCACCTATAATGCAAGCTTAACGTATCTAGACCTTATTCGACACAGCTATAATAAATAAAGTAATATCGAATAAGTTCAAACATATTTTAAGGGCTAACAGAAACTAATTATGAAAGTGGCAATTAAAAATATGACCAGTCAACTTACTTATCAACACCCATATAATCCATTATGGCGACCGCACCAAGCTCTCACAGACCTACAATCTCAAGTACAACACCTTATCAAGAAATTCAAGAAACAAATATAAGCCCATGAGTTCTAATGAAGGTAGAACTTGAAACTAACAACAAGAAACCATACAAGGTATAAGGAAAAACAAAAAACAATAAAAAAAAAAACAAAATAATATTAAAAAGAAAAAAATTAACAACAAAAAAAAAAACACAAATAACAAAAAAAAAAAAACAAAAAAAACAGAAAAACAAAAAGAAAAACAAAAACAACAAAAAACAAGAAAAAACAACAAACAAAAATAAAAAAAAAAAATAAAAAATAAAAAAAAAAAAAGGAACAAAAAAAAACAACAAAAACAACTAAAAAAAACCAAAAAAAAGCAAACAAAAAAAAAAAGAAAAAGAAATAAACAAAAAAAAAAAACAAAAAAAAAAGAAACAAAACAAAAAAAATAAAAAAGAAGACAAAAAAAAAGAAAAAAAAACAAAAAAAAAAAAAAAAACAAAAAAAAAAAAAAAAGAAAAAACAAAAAAAAAAAAGGGGCTATGTCCCATGGAGACTAGGGAAAACGGAAAACTACAATAAACTCAGAGTGCCACGCCGAACTACTTGGCTCCCTTGAAACGACAACTAGAAATGAAAGGTTGGCTGGAACAATTGCTAGAGTGAAACGCAAAATCCACCTATCTATTTTTCATGCATTCCTATTTACCAATCAGCCATAGCGCACTACAGCCTAGCATTGACCATCAGGATAGCATGCCTACAAACCTAGTCTAAAAAGACACCATGAAACCATTACTTAGCTCAGGCCCCTATAGTAGTATTTATCCTACACTAATCTTTCAACTCACACCACCAGTTTAGAAAGAATACACCAGGTTTAAGGTAAATGACAACACACTCACATGAATGAAAAGCCAACACGCCATTAATCTCTTAAACCCTAACATAAAGGTGTTAACCACCCCTCACTGTGAAATAGTACATCATATGGACCCCCAAACACGAGAATATGTCATGAAAAACCCCTAGGGCTATGAACATTCAATAATTGATTAAGAAAACTTCCTCGAAGAAAATGATATGGAGCATTCACATGAAATCAATTTAGCACACTGGTAGCAAAAGATGCAAGTGACTTTATTGGAATATACCGATCACATGTCTCAATCAATGAGCAAATTCAAAGGACACCATTATCCCAAACATCTTAACTCGTGTTTTTCATCGACAAACAATGGATATCCATTTTACAAGGCTAGTAGGATATACATGGATGAAGGAAGTTTAGTTGACATAATGTACCAACACTGCTTCAACAAGCTCCTATAACATTTCCCTATCAGCCTCATACCACCGAACACATTGTATACTCAGTTTCTCATCCAACTAGTCAAAAGTGAAGTACCCTAATCAATGGACAATCATGTTAGCAAATTCCATATAGTCAAAAAAATCAACAATCCAAAGTAGACGACGTCCATAAAACTCCACAAGAACCTCTCGAAGAAGCTTAGGGAGGATAAAGGTGTCAACCAATCAGCTCAGATGGTCGAATTTCCCACCGGAAGCAAAAAAAAAACAAGAAGTCGCAAATGGTCAAAAGCGACTACCCAGGTACGAGAGAACGTAAGTTATATTTAAAAAAAAAACCGCAACGGTGGAGCGAAAGAAACTTACTCACGATCACGGGAACCAATTCTAAGGGACACTCCCAAGGAAGGCTAGAAGGTGTGTCCACCAACCCTGAATACACCAGATCAACCTATCACAATCGGAACCAACCTACATCAGAAGTAAAAAAAACCAACAAACGTCACATCTACTAACCAAACAGCCTAGAAAGTCTTCTCATAAATTAGAATACTTAATCATACATGATCGATAAGTAAAGGTTGCCTTGAGAACATAATAACATAGCCTAGGCCTGAAACTAATATGCCACACAGCAATACACGGCAAGAAAAGGCACAATCTTTCTTGTAGAGCGGATCTTAAACAAAAATAAAAAAAGGCTATGGACTATCATTAGGAACCGCTGAACATAAAAATCCAGGCCGCGCATCAAACGGGTAAAGTTTAAAAACATAATACAAAGACATTGGGGTCGCAAACCCCAGTCATCGGTCAGAAAATAAACAATACATGGCATATGTGTGTCAATTTCACCAGCCCAAATAAGGCCTGCCCAAAGGACAACTACCTATTACCTCCAATCGACTGGAAGGTGGAATTCCTAGCTGATTTCAAACACAAGTGTTTTCTTAATGCATACAAGGGAAACCACCAAATCCAGATGAAGAAAAACCCAAGAAAGAATATAAACTTCTTATTCCTACAACCAAATCAAGGCTTTATTTTTTTTGTTTATAAACCAAAGTTCCTTCGATCTAAAAACAAACAATAAATGTCAGCGCAGAAAAATTATCAATCAATACCTAGTCACTTGAAATAAACAAAGAGTTCATACTCAAATCGGAGTCAACCTCAAAAGCAATATGTCGATGATAGGTCAACATTGAGCAAAAACGATGAGGCCTTCAAAATTACATGACCTCATTAAACATTATCAAAACCCTTTGATGAATCAACATGAGAAGTAAAAACCCAGCCAAATGAATTTAACTCGTATGGGTAGAAGAAAGTCAGTTATTGGAGACATCGAATCGACGAGCATGAGAGGGATCAGGGGCAAACCTCAAGAAAATCCAGGCTTACAATAGACATAAACCACCCAAGAACCAACAAAAGTACAAAGCCTCAATGGAAACCATACATACTCAGCCATTTCCTATTTTCGAGCAACTTGAAAAACAAGCTAACATTTCTTTAAAAACGTCTTTGGTCAAAAGTGTAACAAGAACAAAGTATTCGAAATGAACTGAAAGAAAGCTCAAACGACCATACCAGGACCTCATGATATTACCTAAATGAACTCGCGAATCTTATCCCGGATGAAGTTTATTCAACCAAGAAAAAGCGAAATTATTATGCAGTCGTTCGGGTCACTTTAACCCACTCAAATCATGCAAATATGTCAAGCTCAGGAATAAATATGTGCTAATGCGCTATTCACCTTTATTGTGTTTTTATGGTGAAGCCATTACGAATTGCTCTTGGAGGAAATACACTATGACCTTGGACTCACTTATCACGATAAGAATACGGACTAAGCAAATGAAACTTTTACTACGAAAGTGGTTTACAAGCGTTAAATACAGTCAGTAATCCATAGTCATGATGCATTTGTGAGCCTTTACAGCATACTAAGATGGTCTGAGTACCCCCAATTTTAAAGCCTAGAATTCGTACACACCCCAGGCTGCAGAGAAGCTCTACAACGCCTGACAAGTCAGAGATATCAAAAGAAAGTGCATCTCAGGTGAGAATCTATCATAAGATAAGCGTAAACCCGTACATGCAAGATATAAACGCCATCAGAAAGACTAAAAGTTTGGCGCGGCACTGGAACTGACCGAACCCGGTGACGTCAGGATTGTTGGGTGGCGTAACACTGCCAAAGGTCGATGTACAATAATATATTAACTATACAAAATATATAGTACGTACGCTTTAAGGAATCATATAATTGTGTGCGTATAACTTGAAAAGAAGATTTTCGAGATCTGTACTGCCTAAACATTAGCGTTGCTTAAGCTTACCGGAGTGTATGCAACTTTTAGTGCCCGTTAATCCTATCAGGGCTTAAAACCACACGCTTGTATCTATCCAAAAACACTAATGCTTTGCTATATCGCGAATAAGCGGAAGGTTCAGTTGCACCATTAATAGCTTTTCGTTTATATGTCTATATTTGCTTAAGAATTTGATTGAATCTCCGTGTACTTCGCTAATCTACTATAACATCAACGTCAGCTGCTGTCTCTCCAGGCATTAAATACAATTAGTATTTCCCACTCTATGACTTGCATGTTTAGCTAAGACTTCACATTCGCAGAACCAATCCGAATTAAAGATATTTATTACGGCAATCTAGATAGTAGCGCCGTGAGGAGTTAGATAAGATTCAGGCTTCATGATCCAGCGTAGCTAAGAGAAAAATCATGCTTAAAGTCTCACCACAACTGTCTAAACCACTAAAAAATATTTTTAGCGCATTAGCATAGCAACCGACTTAGGGAATATGCGAAATGTCGTACTACAAAAAAAAAATAAAAAAATATCAAAATTACATTCAGAACAGTACAAACGAGAAAGAGAAAAATAAAAGTAAAAGTTAATTGACCTAGGGTCCGTCAACCTAACAAGTGCTTGCTGATAGCTACGAAATTGACAGGCAGGTACTTCATTCAAATACTAGAACGTCCGGACGCTGCAGTACAACACATCTTAATGCTTTAAAGTTCCGACATAATAATATAACTAACCTCATACGCGCAATGTATATCCAGTTCCTGATAGCGTCACACTTTACCATCCTGTAACCGTTTAGCCTGATGTTCGCTTGCTACAACTTAATACTAATCAAACTCAGACGAACAGAACTACGTATATTGCATTTCCAATGTTCTGTCTACACCCAGATAACACAGACATAAAGGAGAATATCTTTAGCAGACAATGGTTATAGTACGATGCACCTATAGTGACTAAAGCCATCACATTATGATACCAACAACGGTATTAAAAGCGTAGAAAGCATAAAAGGCTAAGAGAAGAATTTAATCGAAACATGAGTCATATTAGTCAGGAATTCGACTGTCCTAATCATACAGTTTACCATTAATACAAGTTACTATACAGCAAAGTCTATTTATCATATCTTCGAATCCCTAATATTTTAGATTTAATTGGTTTAAAAACTCTATACAAATCCACCTCCATTAAAGAAACCTGATATTTTGATCTGCTTTCATCAAAAATAATCAAACAACAAAAATAATCTATCTCTCAACCTCTATAGAGTCTTAGTATCAGAGTTTATGTTCGTATTCCTTCAAAAACGCTATTCTATGGGGGGTGGGGGGGAGGGGGGGTAGAGAAATAACAACTCCCCAGATCCTTAACTTTCTACACTACAATGTTTAGGTGCTTGCCTAGGGGATTGTAAAACATGTTGCTTTACAACGGCCGCATCAAGTTTTTGGCGCCGCTGCATGGGGAATAGTATAGGTTCGGACTCTATCTATCTTATGTCTACTCGTTAGATTCCGTTCTAGTGAGATTTTAATTTTTGTCAATTTGCTTTCTTTAGTATATCTTTTCTTTGTGTTATTTTTTTCGTAAATCTTTTTCGTTGACCTCCATAGAAAACGAAAATACTATCCGTACTCCTGGAGATTACTGCAGACCTAGTCACGAGGGATATCGAAACACCATTGAGCTCCTCGATGGGAACAATGTGGTACCTCTGCGATCCGACACCATCCGGTTGGTGCAAAACGGATACTCTTTCCACGAACTTCGGTCCGAGGATCCAAATCAACATCTTAAAGATTTTCTAAAACTTGTAGACTCACTCGACCTTGATGTTGCAAATAGGGAAAGGACGCGCTTGCGTTTATTTTAATTTTCCCTTAGCGATCAAGCTAACAACTGGCTTGAACGTCTTCCAGCAGGATCCATCTCCATTTGGGAGGATCTTAGTACCCATTTCCTTGCTTATTTCTTTCCACCGGGAAGGACTTCTAAACTTTAAAATGACATCTTGATGTTCCAACAACACCAGGGTGAATTTTTTTCTGAAGCATGGACTCGTTTCAAGGACTTACTCTAAAAAGTCTCCCTACATGGCATCGATCTTTGGCTCCAAGTCTAAATTTTTTTTAACCATGTCAATCATGCCACAAGGCGAACCATCGATCAGTCGGCTGGGGGTAAGCTACGTGACAAAAACGTCAAAGAATCCTTGGAACTATTAGAGGACCTCGCCCTCTATGACAATGAAAGTTGGAACGACCTAAGAGACTTAGCTAGACCGGTCAAGGAAATCTCTTTGCCTCAAGATGTCTCGAGTACATTCGACCGTCGTCTCATTGAATTCGAAAATCAAGTCCAACGCTTGATGGAAGCTCATCTTGCTCTTAACCCACCCGTTCAAGTGAATAAAATTGCTCTTTCATGTGAGATTTGTAGTGATCCCCACGACACTCAATACTGCTTGGAAATCCCGAGCAAGCATTTGTTGATTATGCATCCTCACGTAGCAACGAAGTGGGAAGTAAGTCGTTCACTACCAACCATAGACCAAGAAACTTTAACGAAGCCGCTAACGCTTGGAATGATAAACCAAACTTTAATTGGGCACGAACTCAAAACTTCTCGAGTCCACAAAATGGTTCATTTTCCACATACTCTTCCAACTTGCAAAACGGACCCTCAAATTATCATACAAAACTTGAGAGGGTCTTGAACGATTTTGATTCTCATCAAGAGAAAAGATTGTCTAGCCTTGGGACCCAACTCAAGCAACAACAAGTTGAAGTAATCAACAAATTCAAAACATTAGGGGAAGGTTGTCTCAGAAAAATTTGACAATCCATCCGCTCGTGACATTGGAAAAGATCCTACGCCTCGCATAAATGCCGTTTACCATGCTCATCATGAGTATAGGATACCTCTAATCAAGGGAATTAAAAGCCCATCAAAATTACTCTCTCTAAAATACCAATCCCAATCATCTCTAAGAGCTACCCCTCCCCCAAGCGCGTCTATTTCGTCAACACAATTACCGTTATAAGAAAGGAAGATGAATCTGGGGCGGCAGGTACCAAAGAATCTGATGCTGTCGAGGACGAGTCACGAGACATAAAACGAAATGATCCGGATGACAAAACATGTAGAGAGACAAAGGAGGTAGAAGAAGTTGAAAAGGAAAGTGAGGAGTCAGAGGAAGAGGAGGACGATCTAGAATACTTCAAAACCTTCCCCACCATAGAAGAGTTAGGTCATCATGAGTGGATTTTGAAAAATCCTCGACCTCCTTGGGTTAGTGCTAAGGTAAAAACAGGAAATCTAAATAACATACAAATCTCGTGCATGATTGGTCAATTCCTCAAGGAACAAGCTTTTATTGATTTAGATTCACCACTCAATGTAATGTCTAGGCTTAATTACTATTGGATCATGAGTAAAGGTTTAAAGTAAAGAAGAAAATCGTCTAACCCTGAGAAAATTAGTAATTTCATAGGGAGAGTTAAGGGATTAAAAGTCTTTGTGGGTAACTTTACTTATGAATGTGATTTTATCATCGTAGAAGATATCACTAGTGTCATAGATCATTATCTTGAAGGAATGGTATTAGGGAAGTCGTTTGTAAAGGAATCTGGTCTAGTTTACAACAAGAATGAAGGAATGGTCACGTTTGGAAAAGATAAAGAAAGGATAACATTTAAAATGCCTTACAAAATGGAAAGATTCAAACATATTGATAAAGAGATCTTGAAATTAGATAACATACCACCTTTTATCATAACAGACAATGATAATGACCAAAAAAACCTATTAAAAGTCTTCTTGAAACTGTTAGAATTACTGCACGTCTCATGTTTTTGTTAATACTGCTCAGCTAGAGTTAGTACTGCTAAGAGACTTCAAAGAAAATATACTAAGTAGTTACTACTGCTGGTACAAAAGTTAATGTTGCTAATACAAAGTTACTACTGCTAGACAAAGAATCAGAAGTAAGCTGCTGAAGAGTTACTACATGCTCAAAGAAAAAATTTCTAAGTAGTTAGTATTTTTTTTTTTTTGCGTGCTAGTATTAAGTTAGTACTGCTAGTGTAAAGTTAGTACTGTTTGTTAGTACTGCTTACTTGATATGTATTAGTTACTTATAGAAAAGATTTTATATACCTAGGAAAGTATTGTAAGCCGAGTAGGACTCCTTGGTGTATAAAAGGAGGTCCTAGGGCATAGATATTGATATACCAACATGTACCAAAACAAAAAATAAATCTTTTTCTTAGCTTCAAGGTCTTTGTAACCTTAATACTTTAAGAGTATTCGTATTATTATTAATAATATTGGATCTTATTTGTTTTGAATTACTGTTTCATTAAGAATTCTTCTTAATATTAAAGATTAGAGCCGCATAATCTTTAATACAATCAAACAAAGCTGTTTACTATAGTTGTTTTAGATTTTATCTACTATAACTAAACCTTAAACAAGCATAAGGATTCGATCTATTGAAGTGGATCAACAATTGGTATAAGAGCTTGTTGAAAAAGCTTTGAATAAGAAGAACCTGTTTTTATACACAAGATCATTTACTAAAAATGGATCAAGATTTTACACACATGGTGGCTGCATCCAAAGTTCCCATGCTCAAACCGGTGAAGTTATCGATTTGGAGAATGAGGATTGAATAATATATCCAGATGATAGACTATGTACTGTGGGAAGTCATAGAGAATGGTGCAACCTTACCAAAAACAAAAAATTGTAGAAGGAGTTATGACAGTGATGCCTATTACTACTGTTGAAGAAAAGGCTCAGAGAAGACTAGAGGTGAAAGCTAGAAGTACTTTAATGATGGGCATTCCCAATGAACATCAGTTAAAGTTTAACTCTAATAAAGCTGCTAAAGAAGTTGCTGGAACTTGTTGAAAAGAGATCTGGTGAGAAATGCAGCGTACAAAAAGACTTAAGGAATCTCTTAAAGCACAATATGAAAACTTCACTGCTACCCAAGCTCAGATATGCTTAGAATCAAACTTTTGATATGCTTCAAAAGCTTGTGAGTCAGTTAGAGCTTTTGGATGAAAAGCTTTCATAAGAAGATGTTAATCAAAAGTTATTAAGAAGTTTGTCACCTGAGTGGAACACAAATGCTGTTGTTTAAATGAGTAATCAGGCTGATTTGGAATACAATGAGACAAAGATGAACTCCCTACCAACAAACCTCAATTGTATGAACCAGAAATTAAGGATGTCCCTAGCTCAAGTTCAGTACAAAAAACAAGCTTTTGTGTCCTCTTCAAATAACACAACACTAGCAGCACTAATGAAGCTTAATACTGCTTCATGGAGTTCTACTGCGAGCACTCAAGTTAATGCTGCTAACTCACAAAATATTGATAACTCGAGTGATACTGTTATTTGTGTAATTCTCGATCGTTCAAACAAATCGTCCCTCAACTGTACATTAGGACTTGCAACAATTCCATCCAGATAATAATAGGAAGAGATGAATTGAAGATGGAAAATGGCCATGTTGACTACGAGGACAAGAAGTTTTTTGAAGAATACATTAAGGAAGCTTACTGTTAATGGCAATGAGACTATTAGTATTTGATAAGTCCCCAAATGGAGTGGCTAAAACCTGCACAGAGGGGACAGTTTCTGCTAGGGAGTGCAGAACTCATAAGAAAACAAGACAACAAAACAAGGAAAGCTTAAGAAAAGAGTATGACTGTGGAAATTCTACGTCACATCTTTGGTGTCATGTAATGTCTTGGTGGATATGACGGATTGACCCAGGCAGAGGAAAACTAATTATCACTCATGGCTTTCTCATCTTAAAATTCTGTACTCAGAGGTATCTAATGATACTATTTGTTCAAAATCTTGTATGAAAACTACTGAATCTCTTAAAATCTCAAAAGATCACTATTAAAAGATTAAAGAAATCTAGTTAATGGTTCTAGGTTTTATAAGACAGCTTAAAGTCATGGAAGAAAAACTTGAAGTTATAAAGCAAATGAGTCTATCTATTTACAAGAAAATAAGCTTAAAATTTAAAATTCATAGAGGAGAAAACTATTATAGAAGCTTAGGATGAATCTTGAAATAGTTCAAAAAGAAAAAGATGTATTCAACATAATGTAGATAAATTTGAACATGACAACTAAAAGTTTAAACAAAGCTCATGAGTTTCAGATAGTTGAGAAAAAGGGAAAACAATTGTAAAGAAAGGTTTAGGCTATGAAAATTATAATGCAGTTCCACCTCCCTACACAAGAAACTTAATGCCTCTAACACCTGACTTATCTTTTAATGGTTTAGATGAGTTTGTTAATAAGCCTGTAGTTGAGAACAGTAAAGCTATGTCTAGTAAAGAAGAGCCTAAGATAGTTAAGAAGAATGATGATGCCCTAATTATTAAAGAATGGGTATCAATGATGAGGAAGCAAGGATTGCACACCTAAAATTGAAAGAAAACAGATTAGGCCTAGTATTGTTTAAGAAGTAGTTTTGTCAACTCAAAACCCAACCAGAAAAAACAGCTAGGAAAACTGTTAAACAAGTAGAGCAACATCATAGGCAAAACACACACAGTCCAAGAGGGCAATAAATAAATGGAACAATATGATGACTCAAAACACTAGGAAGCAATTATTGAGATGCATAATAAAGGCCATGTTCTGTGTGTGAAAGCTTGATCATTTTGGTAGGCTCTGATTGCAATTACATAAAAACAGTTTCAAAATTATAGAATGGTGAACCTATTTGAACAATGCTTAAAAGGGTGAATCATCAAAACCTGCTTTAAAAAGAATCTCAACCCTATGCTAAAAATAAACATGGTTCCAAAGGCAGTACTAATGAAGACTGGTTTAGTACATTAATACTGCTAGACAAGTTAAATGCTAGCTCACTCAAAAACAATAGTGAATGCTGCAGACAATGTCATATCTTCTAAAACACACATCAACTGTTACAGAGGCCCATCATAAGAGCACAACATTTAAAACAGTAATATGAATCAAATGGTAAATATTGTTAAGGATAAAAAAATATAATACTACTATACCACAGTGTAAGTTAATGCTGTTAAGGAAAAAAATTTAATACTGTTACGGCCCTCAGCCTTGTTGGTTTGGAAACCAAATCAAAAGTTTTAGACCATCGTTTCTAACCACAACATTGCATTAAATCACTCTAAAAAAGATGATTATATTGGATCTCAAGCAGATCCAAGGCAGTATGTTGGGATTAAAAGATCTTGATGATCTTGAAGTTACTACTATAAGGTTATTAGTTAACTGCTGCTAATCATACATTAATGCTGTTAGCAAATCTTAATGAAAAATATGCAAGTAGTTTTAGTACGCAATGTTAATATGCAAGGTAAGTACTACTGCTAGTGTATATTACTACTGCTAGTAAAGTTAGTACCACTAGTGTAACTTAGTACTGCTGATGAAGATTGAAGAAAACTTTTTAAGTAGTTAATGCTGCTTATACACAGTTAGTGTTGCTGGTACAAAAGTTACTACTGTTGGTGTTGAAAGTTAATGCTGCAGAAATACAGTTAACAACAGATGTAAGATTACAACACTGAAAGGATAAGGGGTGTGACTGCCAAAGAAAAGATAAGATTACTTGTGAGATATGTATGAAGATATTTTTGTAAAAGATACATAAAGTTATTGATTAGAAGTCAGATAACTTAGGAAATATTGGTAACCCATTAAGACTCTTGGTGGGAAAAAGAGAGACCTAGGGTAATAGAATTCTATGTATCAGTATCAAAGTATCAAATAAGTCATTCATAGAATGTCATAGCTTCAAGGTTTTTTGTAACCCCGAACACTATTAAGACTGTTCGTATTATATTGAGCTATAAAGTTTGGTAAACTGCTGTTATATTCTTACTGTTGTCAATTGAAATTCTTCTTAGTATCATTGACTAGATTCCGCATAGTCTTTGATATTCATAATCAAAGTTTCTATCATAGTTGTTTTGAATTTATTCAATACAACTTAGCCTTATACATGCTAAGCAAGATCTATTCTATTGGGATCAACAAGTGGCATTAGAGCTTGTAAGAAGCTTTGAATAAGAAGAACCTTTACTACACACAAGATCTACTTTTTTAAGAAGCAATAGATTCTCAATCTAATCAAACCATCAAGCTACCCATACTCCAACCTGGTGAGTATGATCTCTAGAAGATGAGGATGGAGCAGTACCTATAATGCATTGATTACACTCTATAGGAGATCGTAGAAAATGGTAATACACCCATAGTAACAAAAACTGTTGATGGTAAGAAGACTGTTATCCCTCCTACAAGTGTTGAAAAGAAGGCACAAAGAAAGGCAGAGTTGAAGGCAAGAAGCACTCTATTGATGGCCTTACCTAATGAGCGTCAATTAAAGTTCAACTCATACAAGGATGCTAAGACACTGAGTTTAGGCTAATTGAGATACCTGATTAGAGGTTATATGTGCTAACAAAGAAAACTCAAAAAATCTTCTAAACAGCACTATTAAAACTTTGCTGCATCCACACAAGAAGTGATTGAAGCAAACTTACTAAAGGCTTCAAAAGTTAATTATACAACTGAAGATGCATGGTGAAGTATCCCCTCAAGAAGACCAGATCAATCAAAAGGTTCTATAAGTTTGTCACAAGAATAGACTATGCATACTATTGGTGGCGAACAAACCAAGATGAGACATAAGTTTGGATGACCTCTTCAACAACCTGAAGGCTTATGAATTTGAGGTCAAGGGGACATCTAGCTCAACTACAAACTCACACAATGTAGCCTTTCTGTCCTCTAGCAGCACTAATAGTGCAACTGGAGCAGTTAATACTGCTCAAGGTGTTAATACTGCTAGCACTCAGGGTGCTGCTGATAACTCAACAACTGTTGAAAATTTAAATGATACTATGATTTATTCCTTCTTTGCTAGCCAACCAAGTATTCCACACTAATTAATGAAGCTCTACAACAAAATCAATCCTGTGATCTAGAAGAGATGATTTGAGTGGAAACATTGCTATGCAGGCTATAGGGCAAGAAGATTCTGAAGAATACTAGAAGAAGCTGACATGACCAACAAATAAAGAATTGGGTTTGACAAGCCCAAAAGTTGAGTGGTTTCAACTGTCCACAAAGAGGACACTTGCAACGAGTGTAGGACACCCAAGAATCAAGACAGCAGAACATAGAGCCTACCAAATGACTGTGCCATTGAAAACCACTTCAAATGCCTTAGTAATCTCAGTGTGATTGCTATGATTATTAAATATGATTGGAGTGACTAAGCAGAAGAAGGACCAACCAATTTTGCTCTTATGGCTTATTCTTCAACAAGTGCAACTTCTTCTACACACTCTAAGGTGTCTAATAACTCAAATTGTTATTCATCTTGTTTAGAATATGTAAAAGATCTAAAAGAACAAAATGAACAATTAGTTAAAACTTAAGAACAGCTAGGATAATGCTTGTCTCGTATAAAAACTGGTTTAGAATCTGTAGAAGCTAGACTTTAGTCTTTAAGAAAAATAAAGTATGTGTATGAGGAAAGATATCAACTCTTAAACACGTAAACTAATTAAGAGATTTAGAAATTACAGAGCTTAAAAAAAAAAACAAAGGTTAGAGTTGGCTACAAAAAAAAAGATAGGTTTCAACCTTACAGTACAAAATTTTGAAAATAATCAAAAAAACTAAGTAAACTTCTAGACAGACAGATAATGGATAATGTAAAATAGGATTCGGCAAATGCTATCCACCTCCTATACTGGGAATTTTTATGCCACCAAAAATTCTGATTTAGTTTATCCAAGTCTAGATGAATTGTGATATGAATGAGTCACTTCAAGTGAGTCTGTAGTGGAAAAGCTATTGTTGAGAACTATGAACCTGAGACTGCTAGAAAGAAAATGGACCCAATTATTAAGGATTGGTATCTGATAGTGATGAATAAAATGTGCCTAAGGTTTAAAACAATTGAGATGTTTTAGAATAAACTAGTTTTTGCATAAGATAAACTTTGTTAAGTCTACTGAGCAAGTAAAATCTCCTAGGAAAACATTAGTTGATAAAAATAGGCAAAACACACCTAGTCCTAAAGGGAACAAGAGAAACTGGAACCAACAGATGACTCAAAAATTAGGGAGTGATTTTTGAGATGTTTAACAAAGCATGAGTCATGTGTAAGGTAGTTTTGATCATTTTTTTTTTTGAAAGAATGAATGCAATAACTGGTATAATAATGAAAGATTGCTAAACCAGTTTGGACAATGTTTCAAAGGTGAACCAAAAGAATTTCTCAAAGTAACTCACCCCAGTCCAAAAGGAACATTGGTTCCAAAAGATAGTCTTAACTAGGTCTTGCCTACGTTCTGTTACTGCTGTTAGACCAATTCAATACTGTTCAACTCAAGAACAACAGTGAATAATGCAGTACCCATAAAAAATGATTATTAATAAAGCATATTCAAACTACTAGAAGGCCTTAACAAAATAACAGCAGCTATAACAGTAAATTTCACTAAAAAGAGGTAATACTGTTAAGGAACAAGGGATTAAATACTAAGACCAAAAACAATTATTAGTGCAGTTACGGAAACAAGGGAAATTTGTTAGGCCTACATGTTGGGTTTGGAGACCAAGCACAATTTTTTAGACCATGACCCCAAAAACAATGGTCATCAAGGTCCTTTAAATGAAATTGACTATATTGATGCACAAGGCAGATCCAAGTTCAGTAATGGCTGGGTCCCACAAGAAACTAATTTCCTACCATTATGAGCAGGGCAATCTACAGCAAGAATTGAAGGATGAAGAAGTATTGACAGAGGATGCTCTAAGGCACATGACAGGAACCAATCTTAATTATTTACAGATTATAAAAGAAATGATGGAGGATTTGTTTCCTTTGGAGGTAATTCCAAAGAGGGAAAAAATTACTGGAAGGTAAAATAAGAATTGGTAAATTGGATTTTGAAGATGTGTATTTGGTAAAGGAACTAAAGTTTAACCTCTTCAGTGTCTCAAAAATGTGTGACAAGAAGAATAGTGTTCTTTTTACTGATTAAATGTGTTGTTCTGTCTCTAGACTTTAAGTTAACTAATGAAATTCATGTTTTGCTTAAAATTCCTAGAAAGGATAACATGTACAGTTTTGATTTAAAAAATGTTATTCCTCAAGGAGGTCTCACTTGTCTCTTTGTAAAACCCACACTAGATGAATCTAAATCTTTAGCATATGAGGCTTAGACATGTAAATTTCAAAACAATGAATAAAGTGGTAAGGGGAAACCTTGTAAGAGGTTTACCTTCAAAACTTTTTAAAATTAATCAAACATGTGTTGCTTGTCAGAAGGGAAAGCAACACGGAGCTTCTTCTAAGACCAAAACAGTCAGTTCAATCAGCCAACCATTACAAATGTTGCACATGGATTTGTTTGGCCCAACATTTGTAAAGAGTTTAATGAAAAAGATGTACTGCCTATTTGTCACAAATGATTTTAGTTGGTTTAGTTGGGTTTTCTTTTTAGCCACTAAGGATGAAACTACTAACATTCTTAAAACATTTATAACAGGCATAGAAAATCTAATAGACCTTAGGGTGAAAGTGATTAGATGTGACAATGAGACTGAATTCAAGAATAGGGTCATGAATCAGTTCTGTGAAATAAAGGGTATTAAGAGGGAATTTAGTGTTGCTAGGACTCCACAACAAAATGGAGTAGCTAAAAGGAAAAATAGGACACTAATAGAGGCTACTAGGACTAAGCTAGATGATTCAAAATTGACAACAACTTTCTGGGCAAAAGCAGTTAATACTGCTTGTTATGTCCAAAATAGGGTGTTAGTTATCAAGCCTCACAACAAGACCTCTTATGAACTTTTTCTAGGTAGAAAACCTACCTTAAGCTTCATGAGACCATTTGGGTGTCCTGTTAAAATCCTTAGTACCATAGATCACCTAGGTAAATTTAATAGAAAGGCCGATGAAGGGTTCTTTGTAGGATACTCTACTAAATTTGATAGAAAGGCTGATGAAGGGTTCTTTATTGATGAGAATATAGTCTATGGATGTGCTGATGATCCAAATATGGCTCATTTGGAAGAAATTGGTAGATTTAGTGATAATGAAGATGTTGGTGCAGAGGTTGACATGAATAATTTAGATATATTTATGCCTGTCAGTCCTATTCCAACTACAAGAATACACAAGGATCATCCTCTTAATCAAGTCATTGGAGATTTGCAATCAGCTACTCAAACAAGAGAGATGACAAACAATTTGGAGGAATATGGGTTTGTTAGTACTACTCTTAAACAAAGAATAAGCCATAAAGACCTCCAAAATTGCTTGTTTGCTTGCTTTTTATCATAAGAAGAACCCAAAAAGGTAGTTCAAGCAAGGATCCAAGCTGGATAGAGGCTATGCAAGAAGAGTTTCTACAATTCAGGCTATAAGAAGTTTGGACTTTGGTAGAGTTACCTAATGGAAAGAGAGCTATAGGAACTAACTGGGTCTTTATAAAAAAAGGATGAAAGAGGTATTATGATTAAGAACAAAGCAAGATTGGTTGCACAAGGGTACATACAAAAAGAAGGAATTAATTATGATGAGGTTTTTGCTCATGTTGCCAGAATTGAAGCAATTAGGCTATTCTTAGCCTATGCCTCTTTTAAAGACTTTATGGTGTACCAGATGGATGTCAAGAGTGCTTTTCTTTATGGTAAGATTAAAGAGGAAGTCTATGTTTGTCAACCACCAGGTTTGGAAGACCCATACTTCCCTGACAAAGTATATAAAGTAGTAAAGGCTCTCTATGGTTATTGTAAAATCAACTACCAGAGCTTGTATGAGACCTTGATCTACATAGTTTGTTAGAAAAGATTCAGAGAGGACAGATAGACAAAACTTTGTTTTATCACGAGGACCAAGGTGAATTCTTGATAGTACAGCATATGTAGATGATATCATTTTTAGTCTACAAAAAGAATTAGCACAGAGTTTGAAAATATAATGCATATGAAGTTTCAGATGAATTCAATGGGTGAATCACATTCATCTATAGGACTGCAAGTGAAACAGAAGGAAATAGGATTTTATAAGCCAAACAGTTTTGACTGAGATATGAAGAAATTTGGCTTTAGTGATGTCAAAAACAGCAAACACACCCATGGAAACCCATAAGCCTTTGCTCAAAGATGCAGATGGTGAAGATGTAGATGAACACATGTAAGATCACTGATTTGGCCTAATTGTTGTATCTTACTTCTTCAAGACAGATAATAAATGTTTGCTGTAAGTGTATGTGCAGATTCAAGCTAACCCTAAAAGTTCACATCTTCATGCTGTGAAAAGAATTTTTAGATATCTTAAAGGTCAATCTAAATTGGGCCTTTGGTATCCTAAGGATTTATCTTTTGATTTTGTGGCATATACTGACAGTGATTATGCAGGAGCAAGCTTAGATAGGAAGTCCACAACAGGAGGTTGTCAATTCCTAGGATGTAGATTGATTTCATGGCAGTGTAAGAAGAAGACTATGGTTGCTAATTCCATAACAAAGGCTGAATATGTAGCTGCTTCAAGTTGCTGTGGCCAAGTGCTTTGGATTCAAAATCAATTTCTTGATTATGGGTATAATTTTTTCCTACAAAGATCTATATTGATAATGAGAGCACAATATGCATAGTGAAGAACCCTGTTTTTCACTCAAAGACAAAGCACATTGAGATTAGACATCACTTCATTATAGATTCCAATGAAAAGAAGCTAATTCAAATTATCAAGATTCATACTGACAAGAATGTTGCAAATTTTCTTACAAAAAAAGCGTTTGATGTAAGGTAGATTTCAATAATTGATTGCTAGTTTATTGGAATGCTCAATCTTTAAGTTTTGGTAAGGAAAAACAGAAGTTGAGAGAGTTGTGAAAAATAAAAGCATAAAGAAGGATGTGTGATAAAAAACAGACAGAGGTGATTTAGTATCAAAAAAGAAAAAAAGAGAATATGTGGAGTTGAAAAACAGAAGAGAGTGTGAATATATTAAAAACAGACAAAGAGACTTGTGAGCTAAAAGAAAAAAACAAATTTGAGAGAATCAAAAAAAACAGAAGTTATATGAGCTAAACGAATAGAGTTAATGTTCTGGTAATTCAAAGTTAAATGTGCTAGGCCTAAACATAATACTGTTGTATAAGTTAATGCTACAAGTAAAAACTATTACAAGTGCAGTTGAAAGTTAATGCTGCTAAGGCAAAATGCTGCTAGGGATAAAGTAATGCGCTAGCTTAACATTACTGCTGAGTTAATACTGCAGTATACATTCACCACTGCCAGCATGAAATTAATGCTGAAGGTTCAACTAATCCTAGTGATCCCCATCACACACCCATCATTCAACCATCAACATCACAACCTCAGAAGAAACAATCTAGGAGAAAACGGAGAAAAGATACTGAGATTCCTCAATCCAGTAGTCCTACAGAGTCTATAGCATATGAGGCTGCCAATGAGGAAAATGTACCTACACAGTCCAATGATCCACCTCTCTCAAGAATTAACACACTTGGAAGTGGGGAGGACAAACTGAAACTTAAGGAATTGATAGACCTTTGTACAAAATTATCTGATAGAGTTCTTGACTTAGAGACAACAAAGACTGCTCAAGCAAAGAAGATTGCTAGTTTGAAAAAGAGAGTCAAGAAGATGGAAAGGAAAAGGAAGTCAAAAACTCCAGGGAAGAAAAGATTATTTAAAATTGGTAGATCTGCACAAGTTGTTTCCTCTGAAGATGAAGGTTTGGGTGATCAGGATAATGCATCCAAACAGGGGAGGAAAATAGATGACATTAACCAAGATGCAGAAGTTACATTTGTTGATGAAACTCAGGGGAGGTATGATGATGCTCAAATGTTTGATACAAATGTTTTTAATGGTAAAGAAGTGTTTGTTGCAGAGCAAAGTGAAAAAGTTGTTGAAGAAGTAGTTAGTACTGCTAAAGTTAGTGCTGCTGCAATAATTACTACTGAAGAGATCACTTTAGCTCAAGCATTGGCTGAATTGAGGAGTGTAAAACCTAAGGTTGTGGTACAAGAGCCAGTGCAGAGTACAACCACAACAACACCTTCAACAATACCCAAAGCTAAAAGCATTACTTTTAGAGACCCTGGTGAATCTACAACAAGACCAACACTAACACCAATACCTTCAAACATCAAGGATAAAGGCAAAGCGAAGATGATTGAACCTGATAATCCTTTGAAGATGAAAGAACAAATAAGACTTAATGAAGAACTTGCTTTCAAGCTACAAGCTAAAGAAGAAGAACAAGCAAGACTTGCAAGAGAAAAGGCTAAGAAAGTTAAAGAAGCCAACATTTCATGGGATAATGTGCAAGCAATGATAGAGGCTGATAGGTTATTGGCTGAAAGATTGCAAGCAAGAGAGCAAGAAGAATTGACAGATGAAGAGAAGGCAAGATTGTTTGTAGAACTCTTGGAGAAGAGAAAGAAACACTTTGCAGCATTAAGAGCTCAAGAAAAGAGGAACAAGCCACCAACTAAAGCACAAAAGAAAAGTACAATGTCAACTTATCTGAAACACATGGCTGGTTACAAGCAAAGTCAATTGAAGAACAAGTCATTTGCAGAAATTCAGAAGTTATTTGATAAAGCCATGACAAGGGTAAACATGTTTGTTGATATGGATACTGAGTTGGTGAAAGAGAGCTCAAAGAAAGCTGAAGCAGAGATGGCACAAGAAAGTAGTTCTAAGAGAGCAGGAGAAGAGCTAGAACAAGAGGTAGCAAAGAAACAGAAAATGGAAGATGATAAAGAGAAAGAAGATCTTAAACAATGCTTTGAGATTGTCCAAGATGATGAAGTGGCAATTGATGTTATACCTCTAGCTACCAAGCCTGCACCCATTGTAAATTTCTAGATTCATAGAAAAGGAAGGAATGGCTATTATGAAATAATGAGAGCTGATGGAAGTGCCAAGACATACTTATTGTTTAGTCAACTGCTCAAAGAGTTTGACAGAGAAGACTTGGAAAATCTATGGAAGTTGGTTAAAGCTAAGCATGGGAATACAAGGCCAGAAGAAGGCTATGAAAGAGTGCTATGAGGTGATCTAAATACTATGTTTGAACATCATGTAGAAGATCTAATATGGAGGAATTTACAAGGAAAGAAAGTATTGCTTTGGAGGCTATATGATTCCTATGGAATACACTTTGTGAGGTTTGAAGATATGCATGTCTATATGCTAGTTGAGAAGAGATATCCCCTTACACCTGCAACAATCACTGATATGCTAAATAAGAAGCTGCAAGCTGACTATTGGAATGAAATGTGTTATCAGCTTCTCAAGCTTATGACAAAATAGCTCAATAAACAGTAAAGTGTTTGGAAGATCCTCCTGGTGATTATGAAGCTTTTAATGAAGAAACTTGATGATTTTGAAAATAAATATCAAGTTTAGGGGAGGATTGTTAGGATTAAAAGCCTTTTGATGATGTTTGGAAGTTACTACTGCTAGGTGAAAGTTAAGACTATTAAGGTATTAGTTACTGCTGCTAAGTATAAATTAGTGCTGTTAGTAATCTTAATGAAAAATATCCTAAGTAGTTAGTACTGCTAGTGTAAGTTACTACTGCTAGTGTATATTAGTACTGCTAGTTACTACTGCTAGTATAACTTACTACTGCTAGTGTATGTTACTACTGCAAGTTACTACTATTGGTGTGAAAGTTACAACTGCTTAAAGATTATAACTGCTGGAAGAGTTTATGCTCACAGAGAAGAGATCAAAGACTTATCAGAGAAAAGATAAAGATTGCTTGTGTGATAAGTATGAGATATTTTTGTAAAAGATACGTATAAGTTATTTGTTTAGAAGATCATGATAACTTAGGAAAATATTGTAAGCCGGTTAGGACTCCTTGGTGTATAAAAGGAGGTCCTAGGGCATAGAGTTAGATATCTAGAAATCGTTTGTTTTGATATCAATATAGCTTCAAGGTTTTGTAACCATAACACTATTAAAAGTGTTCGTATTATATTGAGGCTGAAAGTTTGGTAAACTGTTTGTTATTAATCATATTCATTACTGTTTCATTGAAATTCTTCTTAGTATCATTGACTAGATTCCGCATAGTCTTTGATATTCACAATCAAAGTTTCTATCATAGTTGTTTTGAATATATTCAATACAACTTAGCCTTATACAAGCTAAGCAAGATCTATTCTATTGGGATCAACAAAAGCTTTGGTGTAACGATAGCTTCAGGTTAGTAACCAATTTAAACACTATTAAAAGTGTATTCGAACTATATTCACTATTTGGGCGACATAGTTTGCGTGGTAAACTGTTATGATTATTCAAACATATGTTCCTTACTGTTATCTCATCTGAAATCTTCTTAAGTATCAGACTAACGATTTGCGCGCCTATCTGTTGAATTTCACATCAAGAGTTTCTATCAAATGTTGTTTTGAATATTACTTCAACAATACAGACTTAGCCTTATACACAACTAATCAAGATCTATTCTAATTGGGGACCACCAAAAGAAGCTTCTCAGTGTGCTACAATCTTTTTTGTAGACACTTTAACATACATTCTTAACCAAATCCTAATTAGAGCAATCTTAGGAAAGACACCTTATGAACTCTTAAAAGGTAGAAAACCTACTCTAGATTACTTTAGAGTGTTTGGAAGCAAGTGCTTCATTTTAAACACTAAAGACTACCTTATAAAGTTTGACCCAAAGTCATACGAAGGTATCTTTTTAGGTTACTCGCAAAATAGTAAAGCCTACATCATCCTTAACAAACATACTAGGAAAGTCAAAGAATCACTCAACGTGACATTCGATGAAACTCCTCCACCCTCTAAGACATCACCCTTGGTGTATGATGATTTAGATGAAGAAAAAGTAATTAAGGTTACCGAAAAGAAAAACCTAGAAAATGACATTGAGGATGAAACTTTAGAGATTGACGAAATAGTCAATATTAAAGAATCTAGGAACCATCCATTAGAAAATGTCATAGGAAACCTTAACCAAAGAACCCTTAGATTACAAACCCAAACCCAAAGTAACTTCTTTTGTTTTATATCAACTATAGAACCTAAGAATGCGAATGAAGCCTTAGCAGATGAAAGTTGGATAGTCGCTATGCAAAAAGAATTAAATCAATTCATTGCTAACGACATTTGGGAGTTAGTTCCACAACCTAGAAATATGACAATCATAGGAACTAAGTGGGTGTTTAGAAATAAGTTAGACGAGAATGGTATTGTTTCTCGAAATAAGGCTAGGTTAGTTGCTCAAGGCTATAATCAACAAGAGGGCATCGATTATGATGAAACTTATGCCCCAGTTGCTAGACTTGAGTCAATTAGGATACTATTAGCTTATGCTTGTGCTTTAGATTTTAAGCTATTCCAAATGGATGTAAAAAGTGCATTCCTGAACGGTTTTATCAATGAGGAGGTATACGTGGCACAACCTCCAGGATTCATTGACTTTAAAAAACCGGATCATGTTTATAAATTAAAGAAAGCTTTATATGGTCTTAAACAAGCACCCAAGGCTTGGTATGATAGATTAAAGGCTTTTTTTATTAAACATGAATATAAAATGAGAATGGTAGATAACACTCTTTTTACTAAGAAGAAAAGTTCAAACCTCATCATCGTTCAAATATATGTCGACGACATTATATTCGGCTCGACTTGTCAAGACATGTGTGATGAATTTGCCAAAATCATGCATGACGAGTTCGAGATGAGCATGATGGGTGAACTTAACTTCTTCCTTGGACTACAAATAAAACAAATGGAAGATGGTATTTTCTTTAATCAATCTAAATATATTAAAGAAATGCTTAAGAAATTTGGCTTAGAATAATCTAAACCAACGAAAACCCCCATGTCCTCCGATACCAAACTCATGAAAGACGAATAATGTGAGTCGGTAGATAGTACCATGTATCGAGGCATGATAGGTAGTTTATTATACCTAACGGCAAGTAGGCCCGATATCATGTTTAGTGTCTGCCTTTGTGCCCGCTTCCAAAAGGCTCCCAAAACCTCTCACCTTGAAGCGGTTAAGCGTATCTACCGATACATTAAAGGCACTACGCACTTAGGATTATGGTATCCTAAGGGGACTGGCATAGAAACAGTAGTATATGCCGACTCTGATCATGCGGGAGATTATGTGGATCGAAAGAGCACTAGCGATATTTGTACGTTCGTGGGATGTTGTTTGACATCTTGGTTCTCGAAGAAACAAACCGATCTTGCTATATCCACTACTGAAGCCGAATACGTAAGCGCCGGAAAGGCATGTTGTAAGATCCCGATTAACACTTCATAACACGATTCAATCAAGAAACTAGAAAAGAGAAGATTGTTTAGAGAGAGAAAGAGGAGAGAGAAATGAGAGAGAAAGTGAAAAGATATGTGAGATAGATGTGTGAGATAGATGTGTGAGATAGATATTTTCTAAAGGAAAATATCTATATATATATCCCTACGCATTTAATGTGACGCGCGGGATATTTAACTAGGACCCGGGCTCGGGTTTTGCTTGGGATTAAACCCGAAACATATACAATATTAGATTATCTATCGAGCCCGATTCCCGATATTATTCTTTTACAACATTAACTAATTAAAGACCGAAGCTCCATCGTAGAGTGACCGAGCTTCCTTGTTCGACTCAATAAATTGAGGCTAACACATGTCAACAAGCACTATGGATGAAACAAGCTCCCATCGACTATGACATACAGATTCAATGACGTTCCAATCATGTGCGACAACAAAGGCGCGATTGACCTTAGCAAAAACCCGTGCAACATTCTCGTACTAAACACTTCGAAATACGTCACCACTTTCTTTGTGATAATGTCCAGAAAGGACATATCTCCATCGAGAAAGTGCCGTCCGTCGACAACATCGCCGACATTTTTACAAAACCCCTTAAACGTGAATCGTTTAACTATCTACGTCTTGGTTTAGGAATGATGGAACACATTCCATAAATCGTATTAGTTCGCTTCTCTTTCTTCTGTCTCAATTCTAGTCCGCGTTCCATTTCGCGTCGTGACAATTCAAATACTTCATCCGAAGCTAGTTAAATATTTTTGATTTGCGAAATGCAAATTAAAACGTCACTCCTCTTTGTTTGTCAAAACTAAGTCCAAAATCACTCGCTGAGGGCGGCCCCCATATCCCTGGTGGCCCCTAATATATTTGGGATCGCCTGACGATATAGGACCGCCAACAGCATACACCATATTTCACACTTAGTTAAAAAAAATTTCAAAACACAAAACCAAACACACCTCCTCTCTGCTGCAAGCGATGAAAATGAACAAAACAACCCAAAACTCAAAATCAACCATTAAAACTTGAATTGAAGATCTAATCAACACATATAATCATTCACGACACCACAAAGATCATCAATTGTAAGTCATTTCATCTATTTTCTTTCAATTTGAGTCTAGGGTTCATGATGAACACAAGAATTAAAATTGGGAATTTTCTATTTTTATTTCAATTTTGTACAATTAGGACTAGTAGGTTACAATGTATAACTAATATGATTCTTGTAAATATAGGATTTGCATATGTTAGTGAATTTGTTAAAAAATTGATTTCGAACCAAAACCCAATTTTATTTTCAAATCACTCACGTTAGGAACATAATAAAATTGTTGTTATGCATTGTTAATACAACTTAAAAACGTTTTTCAACACATGATAAAAAACCTAGAAATATATTCTAATATAAATAAAGAATCTATATAAAATAATAAAAATATATATGAAAATAATTATTTTAATATGAATATTACCTTATGAGCCTTAACTATAATATATGATACAAAATTGGCTTAACGTATGTATAAATCCTTTATCTTTCGGAAAACAACTAGTAAGTTTAATATATAAATTAAATAAAAATTTAATAAAAAGGTCTTGTAAATTTAAAATTATCCAAAAAGAATCCATTCATATCGAATCACACAAATCTTCCACCAAACATCCTATCGTTAATGAATTTATCATCATAAATATACCTGAAGAAGATGTCGAACCAGAACCAAATTTACCGCTCCAAGAAATAATAATCCTCGATCCCGATGATCAACCTATGTGGGAAAGTGCTAAGACTGTAGCACCGACTCCTAATTCTGCCATTATTCAACTCGATGTTGATGACAACTTTGTTATCAATAGTACTCACTTAAATATGATTCGAGAAAATAAATTCGATGGTTATCTGCGGGCCGATCCGCATGACCACATCCGTGAAATTTCTCATAATCTGCAACATGTTCAGATATGGCAAAACTCAAAGTGAATAGTCAAGCTTATGATCTTTCCCTTATCCTTGTGCGATGAAGCTAAATTCTGGTTTAACGAACTTAATGAAGAGTCTATAACATCGTGGGAACAAATGAGAAAAGCTTTTATAAACAGATTCTTTCCACCTTCGTTATTTAACCGTCTTTTACTTGAAATCAGAAATTTCTCTCAAAACATATGTGAAAGTCTAACCGAAGCTTGGTTACGACTGAAAAGCATGCTTCGAAAATGCCATGGGCACGGTCTGACCAAAGGAGCTATTATTCAAATATTCTATCACGGTCTAGACGAATCCACTCAAGCAATCCTAGACAAAACTGCCAGAGGAATCTTCCTCTACAAAAGTCCGAATCAAGCTTTTTAATTTCTTGATGACAAAGTCCTTTTCAAACTTGATTGGTCCACTAAATCTCAAAACGATCATCATCAAAAATTTGTTTCTTTCACCGATGGAAGTGATAGAAAATAATAGATAATTCTCGATTATGAAAAATTTTGAAGGCTATGGATTCTAAAGTTATAAGAGCTTAAATGAAGAATTAGTAAATATGCTGAGAAAGGGAATAATGTAGCTACAAATGGAAACGCTTCTAAAAACAACATGAACGATGACACTCCGATGTGTGAACGTCATGAAGCCAATTACATCCAATCTGAAGAATATCAAAACCGAAATTCTCATGGAATTCGTGCTTCTCTTCCAATCCTTTCATGATCCAAATAGAAATCCGAGAAATTCGCAATCACAGAATTTAAAAGCTCATAGATTTAAACAATGATGTGAAAAATGATCTCGAATATTTCAAAAGATGTATCCGTAGCATGAGAACCATTCATGATAAAATTTTTGATCGAGACGATGGTTAAACCACCGGTGTTTTACCTAACAAAGAGTCTAAACCTATCAACCAAGAACCTCAAGCTAAAACAGATTTCGAAAAATTAATGACTAAATTTTTGGATGATCAAAGAGTTACAAATATGTTTTTCAAAAAAAATGTTAATGATATGATTTTAAAGATGAAGCAAAACAAAAAGAATTTCCAAACTAAAATTAAAAAGATGGAAAGAAAAATGGATGAGTGGTCGAAATCTCAAAACATATCTTCAGAACAAACTGATAGGACTGAACAATAACCTCCTCCTCAAGCTCACACCAATGTCGTATTCACCGGGAGTGGAAAGTCCGATGATCCTTCGAGGACTCAAAAAGATTCACCACCTCCTATTATTGTTAACAATAAAATAAAAAAGGATAAACCTATTAAGACAACAAAAAAGGCTATCATGTGGTACAAACAAAAGAATATCTATTCCGTGAATATATTCTAAAAATACCATATCCTTAAGCTTTAAGAGTGCATCATTCCCACTTAAACCGTATCATTAAGGAATCTTAAATCAAGTTAAGTAAAGTAATAATAATAATAGTAGTAATAGTAAATAATAATAAACCTTAAAAAACTAAAAAATATATATAAAACAAAAACTTTGC
Organism: Tanacetum coccineum; assembly: GCA_026074375.1. Lineage (NCBI taxonomy): Eukaryota > Viridiplantae > Streptophyta > Magnoliopsida > Asterales > Asteraceae > Tanacetum > Tanacetum coccineum. The sequence goes on along the minus strand of BQNB010042380.1, from coordinate 4,462 downwards.
TGTCTTTAAGTATGTCACGCATTCGACCGGTGTGTCGCGTATCTCGATTTCTGCATCCAAAAAGAAATTTATCGAACTTTGTGGGTGTGGTCGCTGGAAACCCTCACAAGACTATAACTCGTCCACTCGGGACACCGAGGGGTTTAAAGGCTTGTTGCATACGCTAAATGCAACCACGATGCTTACAAAAGTGCGTTTTAGTATTTTTACGGTATTCGTAGTTGTGTTTATTTTGTAGATTAAATAAAACAGGTCGAGCTTAGATTGGTGGTTGGCATTTTACACTTGGCGACCTATATAATTGGAGTATTATATTACATGTGGTAGAATACACATGTTTAGCGCTTCGTTTCGCGCCATATCCTTCATAATTTAGCTAAACACTTATGAGCCCCGGGAAGTTTCAATTTTACGCATAATGCTCTACTTAAGTGTGGAGGAGCTCTCGCTCCTCACAAAAAAAGAACGTAATGGAATCACTCAAGGATAGCTTCAACGCAACTATATCTCTCTATTCCCCGAGAAGTACCGTTTTCCCTTAATTTTCCTTATTTTCTATATTTATCAGTTCTCACATTGAGGGAAATATTCAACTTAAGTGTGGAGGGGTAGCAAATAGGAAAAATTAATCATGTCCCTCTATGTTTGCCCTGCAGAAATTTTTAATCTTTTAACTAATATTTTCTAGAAAATTTAAAAATTTATATATTGCTTTTCTAAATTTAAAAAAAAATGCATAGTCTTAGTAAGGCAAATCCAACTGGATTTACATTTTAACTAGCACAAAATCAACCCACTTAAATTGTAAGGTTTGCCTCTAGATCTTAAGGAATTCGGGTATCCATCTTTGATACCTAAGATAATTGATGCCTTTAGCTTGTTCGAGTTAAGGAATGAGCAATCATGTGTATCTATTCCATCGTTATGGATGTGTATATGTGGTTTTACCGCCTTTTCTGGAACATTGGTATTGGTTGAAAATTATATGAGTGGGCCGGTAATTTAGTAGCTCTAGAACTTGTGCTTGATCATCATTTACTAGACCGCAGTGAGGTTAATTTATAGACAAAGTCGTATGATAAGAGGTGAAATAAATCCCTATGCAATCATGTATCTGCGTCACTCACTTTTAGTGTTGAGATCCCCAAAGTATCCCAAGAGCAAGAAAAATGTACTCGAGGAAGAAGAAGTTTTGTGCCAGCCTTAGTTATCGCAGTATCTAAAAAAAAGAAAAAAAAGAAGAAAGTTGAAAAAATAAAAGTTGAAAGTATAAGGCAAAGTTCTAGCACATGGAATCAAGTATTTGCTATTCACCCTCATCATTATAACGTTTTGCCTCTTTGAGATTTTTGTCTAGGTACTCACGTCGCAACGGGTATGTTTATGTGTCTAGTACAAGCATATGATAGCGACCTAGATTATGTCTTGCAATTGAGTGATTTTACAAATATAAAACCCTATATGAGTGACTCGTGTGAATTAAAAAACAAACACTTTCAGTAAGTGAGGTGCTCTGTTATATGTCTATGCTCGAAATGTTATAAAACTGGTAAACACTTGTTAATGCTAAAATGATTTTTTCACCACATCACGATAAATGATTTTGTTTTATCGCTTTAATTGCTTGAGGGCAAGCAATAGCTAAGTGTGGAGGGATTTGATAATGCCTAAATTATACATGTTTTCAGCGGCGTTATTTGCATTTATTTGATCATTTCTCGTGAACTTTCGATACTTAATCAAGTATATTTGCTATTATATGTTCTAGGTACATGTCGTGGAAAAAAACAGAAGATTACACGAAGAATTAAAGCTTAGACGAAGAAATAACTCAAACTCAGAGCTTCCCGACACCTGTTCATTGTTTTGATCATAACTCGGTCATACGAACTCCGGTTTAGTTGGTTCAAGCGGCCACACGAGCGGAATTCAAATTATCTACAACCATATAAAAGGCCAACTGCTGAAAACGACCAAAAGTACACCGCATCTGCAGAAAGTGTGGCGCACTTTTTACCAGAACTGAAAAGTCCTTTAACACCCAAAGTGCGGCAGTTTTACCCAAAGTGCGGCGCACTTTTGAGGCGATGGAG
>BQNB010042379.1:13496-46158 GCA_026074375.1 Tanacetum coccineum | reverse complement strand
CATGGTTGTTGTGGCTGCTTGAGAAGCACAGAATATGTCGATGGCTTTCATGTTATGTGTTTACTTTGAGTTGTGTGGTTTTACAACTAAAAAGTAGTTGATGCTTGCTTTTAAGCCAGCTAGTTATACCCTATAGAATCTGTTTAAAAAAACACGCACACACTAGTAGCACTATTAAATACTTATTAGTATTTTAGAGAATAATTTAAGCTTTTATTTTTAGTTTTGGTGAATTGTTTTACTCAGGCTAAGACCGGATGTAATAAGGAGACTAAGACCGCATTAACAACTGCCACATTGATGCTCTGAGCGCATCCGGTCATAGTTGTTTTCTTTTTCATGTAACTCGAATCATATAAGGTCGAAAAGTTACATTATTGTCTCAATTATTACTATCCATATATTCACATATTAACTTTTTTGCTTGAAAATAAGCTCATTTTTTATTCGTTAAAAGCTGGTATTTTAAAAGAAAAAACAGCCATAAGTCATTTAATACCTCATTTAATTTTCTGTTCCACTCCCTAAAAAAAATCCATCTTCAATTTACACGTCCGAATACAGTGTTACGGATTACTTAATATAGTATGAAGATAAAAAGCTATTTGACACTACAGAATGAACTATCGTTTTCTTATGAAGTCTTTGACACTAGACAAGGAACTTTATATGTTAACAAAAAAAAAAATGATAATCGTATAGGGTGATACCTTGAAGGGCATTTCTAGTTTACATTAAAGCATGGACCTATCATAAATTTTGATGGGCTTGTGACATCACCACAAAAAAAGTTCTTTAAACACACAAAATACATGTGTATCAGTAATACATGAACTAATTAAATTCGAGCTTCATACTCGTATTATGTTTTTTTTTAGAAAGGCAACAAATATTACGAAACCCCGAAGGGAAAACAAAGATACAAGACAAGGCATCCTTCCTCAATTAAACATGATAATTAAAAGAGGAAATGACCCAAAGATACAACCAAGGCATCCTTCCTCGTATTATGTACATATATTATAGAAGTGCATGAAATTTTGTGGCTCTTATCAAACGATGACTTTGTGCAATAGCACCACTTGCCCTACCATAAAGATGACCATGCATAAGAGAAATGATAAAATTAAAGAGAAATACTAGAACCACAAACAAACTTTCACAAAAAGTTTTACAAAATGATTTGTCATGTAATTAGTGGCATTCTCAAAGTTACTTTTGAATTCTTTCTCTTACATGTATCCACAAATTACATGACAAATCATTTTGTAAAACTTTTTGTGAAAGTTTGTTTGTGGTTCTAGCATTTCTCAAAATTAAATTAGATGGACCCACAACTTTTTCTTTGTTTTAAAAAGGCCGATTAAGATTATGATTACTTGGCAGACAAATTTATTGGATTTGAGCTCAACGTCACATAAACTTTCGAACCGAATGATTAAACCCCTCTCTTTTATGAAAAGACTGATTTAGATACATTAGAGTTATTTGCATGTAGCAGCACTCTATACAATGAATCAATTGTTTTTGGATTTACACTTATTATGTGAAAAATATAAAGAACCCGTTTATTTATGAAAAAGGCTTTTTCAAAAATAGCAAAAAAAACCGAAATGTAAAAAGAATATTTTTCATTTTTAGTCTGCGACTCAACTACTTTTGTGACATTTGTCAAGGAAATTGTAGAGTCGCATGGTATAGCGCTCAAACAAGACTAAAAATGAAACAATTTTTTTTTACTTGTTAGTGCACCCCGCTTACTCAATTTTTTTAATAGGTATATATGTAATTGACTCTATTTTTAAAATTGATTCTTATGAAATTAGTAGAGTATTATTTAGAGCGTGGGGTGTCTTATATCTCTGCAAATTTCAGTAATTTAATTATTTATCAAATAAGTATAATAAGTTTATAAATAATGATACCTTCTGCCTTTTTCCTAACACCCCATTATTATAAAACTAATTTTAATTAAAATATTCATATTTGTAATTCAGTTTTGTATCTAGGAAAATAAAAATAACCCGGAGACATGAGTTCAGTACTTCAGTAGCACAGTTCACAGGTCATGTGGGGTGCCAAGCATTTAAAGTGAAAACAAAGTAACGGTTTAATTTTCATGATATAAAAACAAACTGCATTTATAATTATAGGACAACGTGGGACCAATTCATTTCGTTTGTATTGTACTGTATAAATTAACAAACACACATCTTGACGTAAACTTGAGATCATCTTGTTTATATTAAGCTTAAGTTGTGACCAGAATGGAGTTTTGTTTCGTTATGTGCTTAGTATGGCTTGTTTTAACTCGATTTTGGTTATGTTTTTCGCTTAGTATGTTAAACGGGCAATGTCAAATGGTTTAAGCAAAGCAAAACATGTCAAGTGAGTCGAAGGTCATTCAAGGCGTATCACATTTATAATGTTTAGCGCACTGGGTTGAAGCTGAAGTTGGAGTTGAAGCTGAAGTTGGAGCTGAGGCTGGAGTTTTATATTATAAGCCGAATTGAAGCTTATCTTTTTATTAAATTGCTTGGCGAATTAGTAGCAGCCGAAGCTTATTAGTATATTTTGAAGGATATTTAAGTAATTTTACAAGCTATAAGCTCCTATAAGCCCTTTTCTATAGGCTTGGATTTATGAAGGTTTATGGCTTATAAAAGCTTCTTTAAGCTTATGTGACAAACAAAGCTTATTTTATAAGCTAACTTTTTTAAAGGCTCAATCCCTCATAGGTCTCGGTAAACCTAGTGCCAAACATAGCCTTAATTATTGGTTCTTGTATGAACTCAATGCAAGATATGCATTGTTGTTGTTCGTTGGTTCCAAATCATATAGCCGTGCAATCTTTAAGATCAAGAAGTCATTATAGAATCAAGCAATCTCATCTTATTAACAAAGGATAACATCATCGAAATTTTTAATCAATTGAGGACCACATCATTATGTTTTCACCAAACTACAAACTTGAAGCCAATAACATTAATCACACACTGAAAATATAAGTCATTTTGTAGGACACAATTGAATTCATTATTATCTGTTTTGGAATTCATTGATTAGAATGCCATAAAAAGTGAGAATGTACACTTTACAGCAATAACCTTATAACTATTTGTATATCTAGTGTAGTAAAGGTGTACATCTTTTTACTGAATTAGTCTTGATGGTACATTTCTAATTAGAACGACGGCCGTTTTTAAAGGAGTGAAAGCGGTGTCATTGCATATGCCATCGTTTGTTGATGGCATGTTGGGTTGGCACATCACCAAAACAGGATCCACACACCACCAAAAAAAAATTATTTATTTTTTTGTTTTTTTTATTTTTATAAATTTGTTTTTATTATAAGACTGCAAAATAAAATAAAACGTAACATAAATTATAAAGTTTGTTAAGTCAAAATAATTAAAACACAAAAAACACGTAGCAGAATACCATAAAATTTCACGCATTTACATCTGTTATAAATGTTAGGTGAAGTATGGACTACGGATGACTAAAAATGTACATACCATCACATGATGATTGAGATGTAACTTGTGCATCAACTGTTGTACTTGATGAAAGTACCCTGATTGTTTTCAGTGAGCACACCATGAGGGGAGCGACAGAGGTGACCATTTGAACCTGTGGTTTTTGGCATGCCCCTGCATATTTGAGGACTGTCCCCTTTACTTTGAGTTGGGTACCCCTATTGGTACCCCTGGCCCACTGCATAGTGTCAAAAGGTACAAAAGATTTTTTTTGTAACCTCCTTTTTACAGTGCAACGCAGTTTTTTATCAGTTTCTGTTCCGTAATTTTTGACAGTTTCATATTTTTGACCTGTTAAACTTTATATTTTTCGTTCCGTTTTTTCCGTGTCACAGTTTTATAACATATACAAAATTATAAAAATACAAAAAAAATAAAATACAAAAAAAAAACCGCAAAAAACCCGGAGGGGTACAAATTGTATTTTAGAGGGGTACATATATCATAAGCCCTCTGAGTTATGTCTTGTATTCCTATCTTCAACTTGAAGGAACTTATCTATCTCTACTATTTTATAAAGCATTTAGTCAATTTTTAAAATTAGAAGTACTTAAAATTTTAAGTAAAAAATATTACTATAAAAAGAAGTCTTAAGTAGTGCAAATCCTTATGCACGTTGTACAATCATTTTATGTGTCACACCCCGCCTAGGCGAAAACACGAGGCGTAACATCATGGATATCATCACAACACAATGGTGTCGAAAATAGAGAGAACTAAATGAAATAGATAAACTAATGAGACACAATGTGTCATGACAATATCTAACACAAGATAAAGGAGTCTTGCATTACGATAGCAAAGTCATACCACAAGGAAACATAATCCAATAGTCTAAACAAAATCAACAAACATCCAAGTATCAAACAATTCAAATGACATAAATAAAATCTCTAGGAGAATGATTTCGCATGCAAGCCTACGGTCTCACTAGCCACTCTTCATAACTTCAACATCCTCAAGATGATTACCTGAAAATGATGCTTAAAACGTCAACACAAAGGTTGGTGAGAGTCATAGGTTTAAGACACGAAAATCAAAGCTTATAAACAATTACTGTGATTAATGCAAACATGGCAGGACAATTACTGTACTATCATACAAGCTAACATGCAAATGTAACCATAACGAGCATGGGAACGGAACGTGTCCCTCGATCCAACAAGTATCAACACTTGGGTAGGAACGTTACCCCCGATCCATTAAAACCATCACTTCACATGGGTAGGAACGTTACCCTCGATCCCGATATCACAACAAATGGGTAGGAACGTTACCCCCGATCCAAATACACATAAGCATTTAGCACGTAACATACAATAGCCAAGTAAAGTCCATACACTTTCAAAATAAAGACACATAATCACAGTAATTAGAACATTTCAAATCCATTTGCATCATTTCCATCCCAATTTAAAAGTGATGTGAAAAGAGGGACTATGAAACTCACCTGAATACTCAAACGCAGCTTCCAAATCTCAACACGCAACTATACAAATAAATAAACACGGTTACACGCGACCAAGCTAAAAGCTCTAGTCCATGTAACACACATATGATGGATGTCTAAGGGTTTAGCTAACCATCATGGGTCACCCCGACACCATGCCCAACCTTAACCATCTCATTAACACTTTACACTAGCTACTTATAATTAAATCAGAATTGCAGAATTTTAGTGTCTCTTTACGTACTCAAAACCCTTACTTAATGACCTTCATAATTTATACCAAAAATCACACATGTTCATTTATGGGTATATTAACTACCTTGTGATTCCTAAGTAACTAACTCAAATAAAATCAAACTTCAAAACTGTCATAATTCGGATCTGATTGCACACCAATATATATCACTCTAACTACCATACTTAGACATGCTTTCAGAGGCTAATTTTCACAGGATTATCAATATACATATGGAACTTAACTATTGTAGAAGGGCTAAGCTTAATACTATTTTTAAGTATAGGTTTTACCCTCTCAAACATGACATAATTCTGACCCGTATTTACTGTTTTTATAACTTTTAGTATAAAAATTATTTGAATGACTTCCCGACCTTAAAAACCTTCGACCTTAAAAACCTTTGACGCCGGATTTTCTAGAAATTAGACTCTTTTGGATTATTCATAGACTTAAGAAACATGTCAATACACGTTTTTATCATCTAGATATCAGTCGTTGAACGCGACCCAAAATTCTCACTCAACCACTTAAATTAAAGTTTTAACGCAGAATCTAACCTAACCATTGCATTAGAACATGACCCTCATCAAACCCTAATCACATCTCAGCCATCATTAAATTATTATTAATATATTTGTGTATTTTATGAAATCCTAGAATCTACCATCATAAGTGTTACATGCATGCATTATTTAAACAAGGATGAACACACTTACCTTGATTATTAGCACCTAAACAACACTCTTGATTGACTCTTGGATCTGGCAATGAAAATCGATTCTTCCTAGGGTTTTGGGGCTGAGTTTGACGACATAAGGGGAGGGGAGGAAGAAAATTATGAGCTAGGTTTTGTTAATACTTATCTTAATGTATTCTTATCCCCCTATATTTACAATCTGACTCTTAAACCCCTAAAACCCAACAAAACCGATCGGCCACCCCCTATAATTATATTTTTTTTTCTTTTTAGAGGCGAGCGCAGTGTTTATTAATTAACTAATTTACTTCATTACCTTATGTTTTTATAAAAACTTCAGCTAGTTTGATTAAATCTTTTTTACTTAAATGCTACTACTCAACTTTCTAAATAAAACTTTCATCTCACCAAACCACTTTCTATTTTTAGGAAAGTCTTTGGCTACAAACTTCCTATATTTCACTCTCTTGCTTCCTTTCTGAAGAGGAGGAGGGGCTTCTACAGTTTCTCATAAACCTTAACTCTAAAAACAACACTTAGCAATTACGTAATAGTCGATGCATGCAACCAGTCTTTCATTCATATCACCCACACGTGAATAAATGGAATACTTAACACCGTAAGGGACGACGAGTGGGGGGAGATCGGGGACGGGGGACGGAAGAGGATAGGATCATCAATTACCTCTAAAATGACATCATGACACATACGTAAAACACCACTTCAACTACATAATTAAACTCACACAGCACCGCAATAAATAATACAAAATCGGGACACTTAGCCATTTCTAAAGGTATAAACTAACCTGCTCAATTCATTGTTGTCATAGTATCCCCTCCTTTAGGAAATCTCGTCCTGAGATTTAACTAGCCGATTCATCAGCACGATCAACAAACAACTGAGGATAACTTAGACACTTCATATCTAATCTTTGCGCTCTACTAAGTAAACTCGGGATCGCCACACTTTTAAATTCCAACGAACCATCACAGTTGAAAACTTACTACGTTTTTAAACACTCTCTTAATTTCACGGCCATAAATCTCAATAGGTTCCTCAACAAAACCAAGAGTTTCTATCAACCTATAATCTCATCCAATGGCACATGAAAGCTAGCATCCGCCAAACCACTTTCTTTAGGTTTGACACTGAAATGTGTCATGTCCACCACACCAAATTCCTCGGACAATCTTAACCCAATATGCTAGCAGGACCCGCATCCTTCAAAAATCTTAATTGACCCTACAAACTCGAGCTAACTTACGGGCGGCGAATGAGGCTGGTCCCAAATAAACCACGCCCTTCCAAGGCGACACCTTTAGAATCACACGATCTCTAACCTTAAATTCCAACGGTTTGCGCTTGTTGTCAGCATAGTTCTTTTGACGATCTCTCGCTGCATTGAGCTTCTCTTTTATAACCACTACTTTATCAGTCGTTTCCTGCACCAATCCGGGTGTAATCAAAACTACCTTCCCCAATTTCAGCCCATAACACGGGTGACCTACATTTTCTTCCATATAGTGCTTTGAGAATGGAGCACACCGAAAGCTAGTGTGATAACTGTTATTAATAAGAGAAAAATTCAGCTAAATTGGTAGGTGGACCAACCCCAACTGCCACCTAAAGTCTATCACCTCCATGCCCATAACATATCCTCCAACTGTGTCTGATTGTAAGCTCCACTACATGACCATCTCGTCTGAGGATACAGCACGCGTGCTCATATCCAATCCTGTTCCTAAGGCTTTTTAAAATGTTTGCCAGAGACATGATGTAAACCGTGCATCATGATCTGAAATAATCGACACGGGCACTCCATGACGCGTGAAAATTTCATTGGTGTACAACCTCGCCAATTTCTCCATACTATAATCTTTACGTATTGCCAAAATTGTCTATTTGGTCAATCTAAATCAACTACAACCCATAACCGACATTGTGCCCACACCTTCGTTCTAGGTAAACTTTGTGATAAGTTCCTCTGGTTATAGTATTTCCCACTTCCATCAGTATCTTTGGTTGTTGTAATAAGCCCCGAAGGCCTTTGATGCTCTCGTTCTCAACCATTCCAACCTGATATCGCCACTCTACGCTTCATACCATCCTAACTCCCGCTTACACAACGAGATTACACACACATCCCTCAAACACAACAATCACAGAACACGACACACCCTCTTAACAGCTTTATGCAGCACAGGAATCCATAAGTGCGCATCCTTAGATATACCTTCCACCGTGAATATGTGGCGCTACACGGGTCCACCTCTCCGCGTAACTATGCGAAAGACCTTTCACGGCACACTAACCTACATCTGACCGAAAATCACATCTCGCTACTTAATCATCACATCACATATATAATTCACGACACTCCCACAATAACAACAGATTCTTTCACCCTACCATAAATGCCAAAGATTTGAGCTAATGTATTGAAAAGAGCATCAACATTTGACTCCAGATATTCACACATAGCTGCATGAGACTTCTATCTTACACTATAACCAACAGTATAGAGAAAAGAGATATTCTGCGAGATTGTTCATCATGCTACACATGAGCACATTTGACAAAAGGACTCGACATAAACAATAGCGCTCGTGTCACAATCTAAGTTGTAGTTATGATATTTTTACAACACTTTGTCTATTTAGTTCTCTTCGTCTCTTGGCCGATTTGATGGAATCGAATCTAGCAGGATGGGACACAATGACATATACATTTACGGACACACTATAGACTGAGCGTGCGTACAGATGGATCAACATTTCTAACTGTTAAGACATTTTTTACGTATATGAACTAATCTCATTGATGCATTTATGTGTATGGATAAAGCGATCATAATATGAGTATTTGTTATACTGGATGGACACTGTGCAAGATATGAGGTCTTCTTGGTGAACAACAAAAATACACATACGGGGTAGAGTTATCTCTTTCTGTGTGGGGAGGTATTGAGCTACTAGGACAGACTCTATACTATAAGCACACAGTAGGTGAGCCAGTGAGAGGCGAGAGGGTAAGCATAGAGATTTGGACCTGCACAATGATGATATTCACTTGTCTCTTTATGACAAGTCAGTATACACATTTGAGTAGACGAGTGTACATTCTATTCGTTACATTGGGACACGATCGAGCAGTATGGAGGGTTTATTTGAAGATTAGCCTTGATACATCTGGTTTCACTTACGTACGCGTCGTTAACATGTCTTAGCTATTGGTACACATGGGGGGGCTATTGATCTCTGTCGACGGTAGCATCAATGACGACACGTTACATGTTGACGATATAGAAGGGTAGGTGTCAGACAAGTTTCTTGCAGATTTAGGGTTGTGTATTGGAGACATACAGGCTTATTGTAGTATGGTATGGATGAGATCTAGAGTAGGTCGGCTTAACGGCACTGCACGACAAGTGGAGGAGGGTAGACTGAGATGATGAACATCACATATGGACAGAAGGTAGACTCATGTGATGCACAGATACTTGTACTTCGAGGCATGAATGACATTTTGTAGACTTTGTCGTTAGACAGATCTCAATTGATTGACACGACAGTACAATTAATATGACACACATGTTATAATGATGTTTATTATTATTATTAGTTTAGGGGTGTATAGTGTGACTGCGTGGTTTCTTGTGTGTGCAGGGGAGCAGTTATATGCGACGGACGTGTGTGAACTCGAACTATACTCTCAAAGGAGATGAGTTGATTGGAGTCTGTAGTTTTGTATGTGGAGTGCGTAGTCTGACGGTATGGGGGCGCATGGACTGCTTAGGCGGTGTCTTTATGTACAATATTGGAGGAGAGTTACTGAAGGATTGGGGTGGTGTGAGTGATGGAAGTATGGACATGGGGGCAGGTTGAGTAGCTCTAGTGACACATAGATGGAGCACAGGAGGTAACACATACACTCTATCTAGTTGTTCATGTGAGTATTACTGTCACCTCTCAGGGATATACTTGAGTCAGCAGATTGTAATATACATACGAGTAGAGAGTTTTGGGAGGTGCATGTCACTGAGTTGTTAGTAGATATGATGGAGATGCAGGTGGGTTATGGTAGAGATGGGTGATTGAGTATACGGAGGACGTTTTTACAACTTAGTATTATATGACTGAGGTGACAGACTGAGGAGTGCTATGATGAGAGTGAGGTGACAGGATCTTTCAGACGGGGAGGGATTTGCACAGTCGGCCAACTTGGATATGTGAGATGCAGACTATGTACGTTGGACTCACAATGTGAGGGCGGAGAATTATGAAGCGATAGACGAGTGTCTATCTGTGTGGGTATGTGTTATTGTTTGGCATCAGCTCTTCTGATGGTGTATGTGTGATACATATCAGAGATTGATGGGTGACACGAGATGTAGTCAGGGGGGTAGGTTTATAGACATAGCTGAGTGTGGGAACGAGATGTCAGGGAGTTTTTGTTGATATAGGGTAGGAGACTAGAGAGGGGGGTATGTAACAGTCTGCATTGTACTGATGAAGCGTTGTGAGGCAACACTATTGGCAAACATGTCAGACAGTCTTCATTGGTCTTCTTGGAGTGACTAGGGATAGGACAGACAGACGTGTAGGAGAGTGATATATATATGAATATACGTTGAGTGTGCTTGGTGAGCGATCTAACTGTAGTGTATTTCGGGAAGCTTAGATTGTGTTATCTAAAGAGATCAAGTGTGATATAGTTGCGATTGATGTTTCATGACACATATTGGGTCAGAGTTCTAGTGAGTGCACACACAGAGAGGGGGGAGAATCAAGATAGTATGAGATGTGTCGGCTTCTTGGCATTACAGGGGTGTGTCTATCTCACAGATAGTGTGGTGTGTTGAATTATTGTAGGGTTCATGGCATGGAGAGAGTGTAACTGTGAGGGGTGACAACAGTTGATTGAGGATGATGGATTTGGTGTGTTGATGTGGTTTAGGTACTCAGTCTTGGAGTAAGGTGAGCGAGACTGGCTGGAGAGCGTATATATAGCTTGAGACAAGAGAGTTGGTACAAAGAGATTACTATTATAAGGGAGATCAGACTACATGACTAGTCTCTATCTATATGAATAGAGTTAATATATGTACTGCCGGGGAGGTGCAATTATCACAGATGTTAGAGTGGTGAGGTATAGTCATCGTGAGAGTCTTTGCGAGTGTCTGGTAGGGTGGATTACTGATATAGATATTTCTCAGAGTGTGGGGGGGGGTATATAGGTATATAAAGATTGTTTTGTAAGTAGGATTTATTGTTTGTAGAATTTGATTGGGGAGTAGTGTTGGGTAGTTAGGAGAATTGTTTGAGAGGTTTTGGTGGGGTGTAATTTGGTGAGGTTTTAGTGGATGAAGTTATAGTTATAGAGGAGGGGTTTTAGAGTGGGGTTGGTGGATGAGGGGTGAAGTTTGTGTTTTTGGTTTAGGGGAAGAGTTTATGGGTAGTAGGGTAGGAGATGGTGTTAGATTTTGTAATAAGGGGGGGGAAGTTGTGTTTATTTGGTAATATATGTTGGGGGGTGATTTGGTTGGGATTAGGATTATTTTTGTTTTGGGGGGATTGGTGTGTTTGATGAGGGGGGGTGGTGAAAGTGAGATGGAGGTTTGGGGAGTTGATTTTGATAAGGTGTGGGGGTGGGGGAATTGTTGATAGGGTTTGAAGATGTGATGTTTATGGTTGGTAAATAAGGGAATGATGTGTGGGGAGGTTGGATAAGGAGAGGTTTGGTGGGGTGGAATGTAGGTGGGAAGTATTGGGTGTTGGTGGGAGTTTTTGGTGATTTGATGGGTGGATGGATTTGTGAATTGGTTTTGTGTATATGAGGGTGGTGTGAAGATTTTGGATTGAAATTGGGGGGGTTTGGGGGGTGGTAGTGGGTTGGGTTGGGTTTGGTTTAATGGAAGTATGAGTGTGTTTATTTTTTTGTTTGGTGTGTGGTGAAGGATGGTGAGGGAATTTGGGGGGGGGTTGAGTTGGAATAAAATAAATAGAGTTGTGTGTAGGGGGATATTGGGGGGTTTGTGAAAGGGAAAGAAAGAAAGTGGGTGGGGGATAATGTTGAGTGATGATTTTGAGTGAGTGGTAAATGGTTTGTAATGACAAATTTATAAAGTTAGTCTAAATATGGTGTCACACATCGTCTTTCTACTGCTTACCACCCTCAAACTAGTGGTCAAGTCGAGGTGACGAATCGTGGTCTTAAAAGAATCTTAGAAATGACGGTAGGAGAAAATCATGCCTCATGGTCAGACAAGTTAGACGATGCATTGTGGGTCATTATCCGAACCGCTTACAAATGACTCCGAATGATGTACCCCTACTAGCTAGTTTATGGAAAATCCGTTCACTTACCAGTTGAGCTAGAACACAAGCATATATGGGACTCTTAAGCTGCCAACTTCGATCTCAAAACCGGCGGGTGATCATCGAAAGCTCAACTTAAAGAGCTTCGAGATCAAGCATAGTGAAATTCATTAATCTAACAAGAGAAGACAAGAAACTTCAACGACTTCAAAGATCAAGACTCGAATCTTCAATGTTGGTGATCAAGTGCTTGCGGTGATTCCGAGCTCCCGATTAAAATTTTTCTCCGGAAAGCACAAGTCCCCGATGGTCCGCGGGTCCGCTTTTACTAGATACCGAAGTTTTTCCTTATGGCACACCAAATTGTCCTCACCCGATTGTTCAAATTTCAAAGACGAAGGCGTAGGGAAGCGGCCTGGCCGGACCCGGGGTCGCCTTAAGCATTACTATGGAGGGGAAACACCACACCATTTGGGTATCCGGATCTTCCAAACCTTTCCCTAAGGACAACTAAATTCAGGGATCGAGTCGATCTTGTGAGCTCGGAGACCAAAAATAGCCGCTTCGAGGCCGTTCACCCCATGCTTATTCCATTTCCTTTCTATTTCTTAAATAATGTGTATTTGATTGTGTTGTGGCTATTCATCTCCTCCGGTTTCTTGATTGTTTGTTGTTTGTGTGTTTGTTGTCTTTTTGCATGATTAACCCTACAATTTATGAAGACTCTCGTGTCCGTGTAGTATCTTACACTCGAGCTTCTCCTCCTTTGTTTGAAATTAGTTTGGGGGAGATTCCCGATATCCTTGTCATCTTATCGATTCACTTATCTTTGCATAATCATAAACGCTGAGATTTTCGAAGAGACCCGGCGTTAAACATTGAGGACAATCTTTTTGTTTTAGTTTGGGGAGGGAATCATCGATTTGATGTTGCCTGCTTATTGTTTGTTCTCACTCCCTTTTCCCCCACAAAAAATAGCAAATATTTAAAATTTATAAAGGTTCTTATTAGTCAAATATATATATATATATATATATATATATATATATATATATATATATATATATATATATATATATATATAAAATATAAAAATCATAAAGTGTTAAGACACGATGTAAGTTTTCTGTTGTAAGAATAAGAAGTAATTTTTTGGCCCGATCGTACGTGTAGCGTTCGAAGCTTTCCTCCCTTAACAATAATGAATATGGTTTGTACTAGTCTCATGTAGACTTTAAACATGCTAGACTTGAAATCATTAGTAAATGAAGGCTTGTGCTAATCTCAAGTAGATTTTAAATATGCCGAGTTGGATTTTATATAGGCTAAGTATTTGCGAATTTCTTTATTAGAGATTTTAAATTGCAAAGAATAAGAGATGATAGTGCTGATTACGAGTTAGGATGCTAAACAAGGTTTATGTGGAAAACTTAAAGGCTTATAAGAATAACTTGTGGTTTTTCTTCCCCGGAGTTCTTAAAATGATTAATTATACGTGTTCTCTTTAATTTTTACAAATTAGAGTTTTACTCTTAAAAGTCTAATCAACATATTTAGAGAAAAAGCTTTATCGATGATGAAGTCAAACATCGTTGGTAAATAAGAATTTTAGTTCAAGTTTATACTTTGGTTTTCTAAAATGAAATTTTTCTATTTGCAAAAATAATGTGTTGAATTAATTAACTTAGTTATATTTAAAAAAAATGTAGTTGGTGAATAAAAAGGATGTAAGTTATAAATCCTTAGTATTAATAACTAATATACAACCTCCATCGCAATAAAGTACATGGGCATTTGTCGGTTCGCTCCCGATGTGACATCGAAAGAAAGGGTGGAGGATGTATATTTAGAGGTTTGTAATACATAGAATGTACACTGGCTCATAATCGGAGCATGGCCTAGTGTCGTCGAAAAGAAAAGTGATACCAGTTCCTAAGCCTAATAATGTAAAAGTAAATAATAATGTTACAAGTTAGAATAAATAGTACAAGTTTTTATTTTCTAAAACCAATGTATCTTTTGAACTAAGATTTGCAAAAGTCCTACAAGGCCTTTTTCATCGAAAGTTCAGGGCGACTCCGATTAAGGATTCTCGCGATGTGGTGTCAAAAGCCTTAGCACTTACCCGATGACGGTGGGATGTTAGAGAAGAAAGTCATTCATAATCGGTGTAATAAACTAACGATGTCTTAGCATAAGGAGGTTTTTTGGGTTTGCTTTGAGGTTGTGATCTTACTAGTGATTTAACATATTAGTAGCCCAAAAAGCCCATGTGTGAAGCTTGGTCGGATTTCAACTATCTAAATATGTGGATTTAATGGTTTAAATTAATTTGAGCACACACACTTAAATATATGATTTATGTCGGGAAGAGAAATTCACAAGTTGTAATTATAAGTAGTCTTAGCATCTTAGTTCGTAATTAGCAGTGATCTTATTTTTAAGCTTAGCATGGGAAAAGTGAAAAATCGGGAATGATGAAGTTATCTTTTAGACACTTAATTGTGCTTTTTGTTCTATGATCCTCAAAGTTGCCAAAAAGGTAATGAAAACAATGCATTATGTCAACACAAGAATAAGTTGTAGTTAGGTAGTTAATTATTAAGAAAAATCATAAAAAAATAAAAAAATCTTTGAAAATGAGAATTCGGGTGTTTTATAACTTGTGATCTCTTAGCTCTCTCAACAAAAATCTTTGCTACTTTTCAAAGGTTTAGTTTGGGGAAGTTTTGAGATATTTGGTTATAAGGCATGTGATATTGCGTGAGGACACGCAATCGTTTAGTTTGGGGAATTTTGATAGGTGTAAAATACACATATCCATTAATACCTAAAATGACCCAATTAAACCAAAAACAGACTAAAAATAGCAAAAATATACTTGTTTTTGGGTTTTGTGTGTGCAGGTACGGATAAATCAAAAATCACAAGAAAACCGTCAAGAACAGGCAAACACAAACACGAGAAACGAAAGAGCACAAAAGAATCCGGGGATTCTATAGCCAATGGTCAAACTCTAGTCAACTCTTGGTCAACAAAAGTCAAACGCTTAAAGACAAATAACCCAAAAATACCAATTCAGTCCCTCATAAATTCCAGCATTACACAAATGGTCCCTAAGTCCTAAAGTTAGTTAACACCCGTAACTAATAAACCAACCCATAACCCTTTACACTACTCCAAGGACTAATTTTGCCATTTTGAAAACATTTACACCACATGGACTTATATGGCTAACAAAAGAGAGGGACCTAACCTGCCATAGTCCCAAACTTTTCCCCCATTTACCCCCTCAGTAAAAAACAAGCGGGAAAAGGAGTTGGTACTATTCATCGTCTCCCCCACTTTCACCCAGAGTCAAAATCAAAGGGCTTTTCACAATTTAAGGGCAAATAGGACAATTCATAGGACAAAGTACACCTGGGCAAAGAATCTCGTCATCAACGCACCTCATTGGTCAAGACCCTTCAAAAGAATGACACGTTGGCATGAAAGAAAGCACAAGAATGATGGGATTTGCACTTAAACCTCTCACAGAAGTAACACAAGGTCACATCACACGGGATGCCACGTTGGCAATCCGTGTGATGACCAAAGAGATCTAACGGATGAGATTGCTTCCCAATGATTAGCAAAAGATCAAAGGCCAAGGATTGAAGGAGCGTGGGAAGGACCTAAGGACCTAGAAGGTTCAGCTGCAGACTATAAAAAGGGGCTCTCATACACAGAATGACGACTTACTTTTCTAGCTTAGCTTTAGCTTTTAGTTTTAGAATTTAGCTTATGTAATTTTCCTTTTAAACTTGTGTAATTTCCTTTTCAATATTGTATTCAAGCTTTTATATTAATGAAATTGTGTTTTTACTTTTAAATAATCTGTCAAAAGCTCTCTACCTTTTCATAAGCTCTTAATCTTTTTCAAATGATAAGCTGTTGTTTCATAAGCTCATATAAGCTCAGTTTAGCTCTCACTACTCTATAAGCTAGTGATTGAGCTTAATAAAACCTTAATCATATCTAAATCCTAAATCAGCTTAAATACTTTGTTTATTTGGACCTATAAGCTTTTGGAAGGGGAGCTTAACATGGAAGAGCTCCCATGGACTTTTACTGGCTTATCTCTGAGAGCTGTTGATGCTCATTTAAGCTTATTTTAACCTTTGTTAAGCTAAGGTTTCAAGTAAGTTCTCTTTTTAGCTTTTCTGCCTTAATTTTCAGTTAATAGTTGCTTAATTTGCTTTTCTGTTTTGCTTATTTGTGCTATCAGTTTTTTCTTTTAGCTTATTAATCATTTTCAACTTTCTGTTTTCAGCTTTTATTGTTTAGATTTTAGTATTTCATTAATTGTCTTTAAAAATTATAAAAACCTCAAAAATATTAGCATAGTTTTAGCTTATTATTTTCTGGCTTATTTGCTTAATGGTTTGCGTTTATTAGTATCATTATAAGCTGTTCATTATCTGGTAATTCAGATCTAAACCTTAAATAAGTGTTTCATAAGCTTAAATGATTCTTAGTATAGTTAAAGGGGTGTTTGGCACAACAACACTAATCATAGATTAGTGCTGTTTGTGACCATTTGGTCTTAAGGTTTTGGTTAAAAATCTTCATCTAAGTCTGTTTTTATAGTTTTATAAGTTAGGTCATGTGTCATTTAAGTTTTCATTAGTTTTTTTATTAAAGACTGTTTGGAATAGCTTGCTCATTTAGCTCAAATCTGTTTTTAGTAATAGCTTAGCTTATTATTTCTTATTTTAGCTGATTTAAAGTGTTTGAAAGCATGTTATTAGGTCTGCACTTAAGTGATTTGAGTCAAGGTTAATTGAGTTACGAATGCATCAGCAAGATTTTCCAGCATAAGTGTCAATTTTAAGCTTTAAATTCAGCAGGATAAAATAGGAGTTAGGATTTGATTTTCAGTTTTTAAATAGTTCACATATCATAGTTTTTAAGTTTGCACTTAGTTTTTAGATTGTAGCTTATTTTATTATCTGTTTTTAGTTTTTAAAATGAACTTTTGTCTTTTCATTCAAAGAACTCAATCTGTCAAAAGTTAAGTATTAAGGCTGATTTCAAATTGCTTTTTCATTAAGCTAAAGTTTTCCAAAATCTTTTAAAAATGCATTTTCATATAGTTTTTAAGTCAGGTTTTAATAAAAGTTAGGTTTCTAATCTTGAAGTGCTTAATTGAGTGCTTATTTTTAAGCACAAAGTAGTCCTATTGTCTATTTGTTCACCAGTACTAACTTTAAGTTAGTGCTGGTAGTTTGTAGTTAGTACTGGTAACTTTAAGTTAGTGCTGGTAGTTTGTAGTTAGTACTGGTAGGTTTAAGTTAGTACTGCTAGGCTTAAGTTAGTACTGCTAGGCTTAAGTTAGCTTAATTTTAAATATATTTTTTAAGAGTTGTTTTTAATTAGTAGATATAGATAATCAAATCAATCTTTGTTTTCAATTCAAATCATTGTCTAAACATCAAACGTGGTTTCAATTTCACAAATCGTTGAGGAATAACGACCCGGGAATCATACTTCCCGGTTTAATATACGTATTATATTATATATATATATATATATTTGAAGATTTTCCTTTTTACCTTTGTCCTCAACGGTGAATTGGTAATTTTCCTTCGTATTATATATTTTACAATTACGTATATTGAATTGCTATGTCAGACCGTACGGACGCAAACCACAAGACCAAAACTAAAGCTTTTTCAATCAAACCACTTCAATATAACATTAATCTAACACTAGTAAACACACCCTTTTGCTTCGAATCAATAGAAATTGACCAAAAACCCAACTTCTTAAATACTCATTGCATGTAAGGTTTTCTTAGTGGGACTTGTAGAGGATTAAACAAGGATTAATATGGTGTAATCGGATTTAAATGCATGCAAGTAACAAATTTTTGATGGCAATGTTTGTGTGTGTGTGTGTTACTTCGAACGGACAATGGGAGGGAGAGAAACAAGAGAAGTGAAAATTTGTAAAAGAATTAAATGAGTGTATGTACTAGTATTTATAGAAAGAAACTTTAATCGTTTGGCAACTTTAACCCCTCCTTTCATAAGTCCTTGCAAGTTCAGTACAAAATGGTTATATTTTCGTTACTTAGCCGACTAAACACGGGTAACATCACATTTGTAAATATTTTGAATCCGTCCCACTAAATATAGTTTAAAACCTTTATTAAAGACTTAAAATCTGTGTAAAACACTAGACCTTAAACAGGTTTTTCACAAAAACTTAGAGAAACAACGAAAAATACTAAATTAACATATTTACGCTCTCGGAGCAGTAAAATAAATTTTCTGACTTCCTTAAATGCTAAAAACAATTAGAAACTAAATCACGGAATGAAATTCACCAATAAATGGAAATTATCATCAAATCACATATAGCATGAAGGACTATAATTATCTACGCAATTAAGAATAGCTATCTTAGCTAGAGATAGATGTTGACCTCAAACTCGGGTTGTTACAATACGAGGGTGAACATGGGCAACGTTAAGTAAGTGGGAAGACTAATAATATATATATATATATATATATATATATATATATATATATATATATATATATATATATATAAATATACATAAATATATATATATATATATATATATATATATAGAATATCTTACTATATATATCGATATACACATAATACCACCCTACTTATCAACATTGATTTGTGCGAACGATAATACTAAATATGCGTGAGTCGTGATACGTTTATAACTACGTTGGCCACCGTATTTATACTCGTATCCTTCCCTAGTTGTACTTAGTATTGGGCTTACACATCTCAATGAATGACATAACTAAATAACCAAACCGTGAACACGAGAAAGCAAGCAAAAGCGAAACACCGCGCACATAGATCCTATACGCAACTAAACGACAGATCTTAGGTTATAGTCTAGGCCAATCCACCTAGTTCTCTATAACCTTGGCTCTGATTACCAATCTGTCACACAAATCAACAAAGGTGGCGGAAACTCATGAAAATGACCCAAAACAAAAATTAAAAAAAAATGATCAATCATAACACAAGGTACAAAATAGAGAAAACTATAATGCATAAACTCCATGTTCTATAAAGACCATCAACCTCGAACAAACTCGAGTGATGACCCGAATCGTAATTAAATCCACAATCACTTACACTTATTCAAATGCCCTCACAGGGGACCATAATCCAAACTTAATCCAAAACATCCAAATACTAGAATCAAACAACAAGCAAGCAAGACTTCAAACGAAATTCCACACGGGATACTTCTAAGTCTGCTATCACAATCACCAAACTACTCTTCTTTCACTTCACCTGAAAATGATACTCGAAAACGTCAACAATAATGTTGGTGAGCTCGTAGGTTTGACCTTAAACCCAAAAGTTGTGCCAATATTTCAACAGTGGACAATAGTGCTATATGACAGTGAATATATGCAAACAACCTTAGCATCACCGCTAATCAATAACCATATGTCACTTACGCACCTAAAGGGCCTACCAGCTGGAGCACTAATATTAGGGCAGGACCTCACACAAACTTGGGTAGGCGTACCCATCCGCTCCCATAATCAGACAAATATTGGGTAGGCGTACCCATCCGATCCCAAAATATCACAACACTGGGTAGGCGTACCCATCCGCTCCCAAATAATCATGTATCACATAATATTCACATAGCAGTCATAAGCACATATCTTGTCCCAAAAACAAAACCACATTTCGCACAGATCAATTCAAAACATTTCAAAACACATTTGAGTATCATTTTCCCCAACGGAAAAACCAGTAAAAAGTGGGGCTACGAGAACTCACCTCAAGCAAGTCTTTAGCAACCAAATCTCAATCACACAAGCAAATGCAACGACGCCCGCACACGACCTAGTCCAGTTAATGTCCCAATTTAATCATCCAATTCCAAACAATCTTCACGTTTGATGCATGGAGTTTAAACGCCTTGTACAATTACCCAAAACAATTTAGTGGTGGTTGACAACTTATTCCCACAATCATAACAATCTCACTTCCCGATAACACATACTTATACTATTTAGAGAAAATAGATAAGTTATATAAGTATATATTTATAATTAATAAGTATAAATATATCTCGACAAGTCTATTCGGTAAACCCTAGTCACCTCAAAATAATCATTATACGGTTAAAAATGAAACGTTTACTCATAATAAACACATTAGAGAAGTTTCGAGAAATCATTTATGACCTCCCCAATGTATCATTGCACCGATCGAGCCTTATTGACCGTGAAAAACATTGCTTAAAAACGTCAACGCATAAAGTTTGGTTAAATTCCCATAGGTTATGTAGAAAAAATCAATGGTAGGACCGCAAAGATTTTTTACGTGTATGATTAAGCAACAAATGAAAACATCAAAAAAAGTAAATTACGTTTCCTAAGCTCAAAGACACCGAGCCGACGTATAGAATGACAATTATAAATTATGGTGTGCCAACTGGTGTCCGGTAAAGGCTGAGTTATCTAAACGGCGCGTGAGGAGGCAGAGCCGGTCCCGAAGTTATCAGACGCTGTTAGAATCGGGGGGAGGGGGTCGTCAGTTGGGTAATCCCGAGTGTTTAAATGGAGTGGAAAGCTAGTATCACACATTTTTTACGTTGGATTTGAGTGGGAGGTGGCGGGTATATACACTGTCAGTGGACAAAGCGCAAGGGAGTAATGGGACATGAGGGGAGGGGGGGGGGGGGAGGGGGGGGGGGTTAGCCGCATACATTAGATGTCTTTATCGACAAACACTTCCTTCCCGTCTCGTGGCACGAATAGATAACTACTCAATGATGCAACACACTAGTATAGTCGAATCTGAACAGTTTCTGATCATGGACATAAAGAGGTTATGAGTAACTAGGCAAACACGTAATTCATGGCATAAAATGTACACTTGCGTCAGTTTTAAAACAAAGCAATGTTTAATCACCCCAAGTTGTAAATCATTTAAATAATTGTAAAGCATGGGGCTAGAATCACCTTAGCCGTAGTTCCTAATATAACAAGTAACCAAGTAAGCAGTTATCACGCCAGTTACGGTACCTAAGTAAGTACGGTCAAGTCTTAGTTTACATATTTAAACTAATGACTCATTGTATAAACTAAATCTCATTTTAAGTTTATATATACCGTGATCACTTGTGTAGTGATGCACAAGGTTATTGTATTTATACTTTCGATGGTTCTCGAGAAACGTGTAATCATCATTAATAAATATACATTATTTATTAACTTGTTATTAAATCCGTTCGATGTCCGAATACCTTAATGTTTGACGGACGCGTTAAGTGTTTTATTTATTTCACTTTTGTTCACTAACATACCCTTAGGTTTCTAGTTGTTACACTTTTAGTCCCTAGGTTTATAAATATACCCTTTTATATTTTAAACCCTTTTAGTTTCAAAAGTGACATAATTTGTCCCTTAGGTTTACAAAAAGATAGTTTAGGTGTTTATAGTTACACATCTATTCTTAAGTTTCAGAATATAGCAAGAATAGTCCCCGGGGGTTATTGGAATTTGAAAGTGACAACACTAACCCCCTTATGTTTCGAAATTTACATTCCTAGTCCCTCGACTTGTGAAAATTCCATTTTAACTCCGAATCAATCCCAACAAGTGGCATTTTCTTCGTTAAGCTCGTTTAAGTTTACAAAAAGTGTTTCGGTGGAAAAATAAGCTCATCGAGCTTATTTTGGCTTAACGGGCCTTATTGGGCCCGTTAAGGTCCGTTTAGCTTTTTAGAGGTCCATTATTGTTTTAATAAGTCTGGATGTCGTTAATAAGCTCACGTGGACTGTTTAAGCTTAGAATAAGCTTGGTGAGCTTATTGGAGCTTATTTCGAGCTTATTGGGCTTTTGGGCCCAATAACTTAACTCGATAAGGTGTTTAGAGTTCTTAAACTTTTCCTAGTGCTTTTTCCATCCTGTAATAAGCCGAACAGCTGTTTTCCTTTTCAGCTTATTCTAAATAAGCAAATAAGCCAATAAGCAACTCGAATGGGCCGGTCTTGGGCCCGTTTAGGCCCGGTAGGGTTTTAGAAGGTCTAGTTGGGTCCATTGGAGTCCGTTAAGCTTATTTAGATCCAATAAGCACTTGGGAGGTCGTTTTGCTTATTTAGCTTATCCGATAAGCTAATAAGCTCTCCGTTGGGCCTATTGGGCCCGATAGTCACCCGAATGGGTTCTAGGGGTTAGGGCTTGGCCCGTTAACCTTATTTGAGTCCATTAAGCCCTTTGAACTTGTATAAGCTGCGTAAACTTTCACCAATAAGCTGTTAAAGCTTATTGTGAGCTTATGGCTCACGTTGGGCTTGCGAAAGGGCTAGTAAGCCCGTTAAGGGTTCGGTTGGTCTTCAAAGAAATACAATGGGTCCATTTAGGTTCTTAACTTCATTTTAAGCTCAACAAGCCGCGTATAAGCACACGAATAAGCTATTTAGGCTTATCGTGGCTTATGAGCCTTGTGGGCTCGCGTTGGGCTCGCAAATGGACCGGTGAGTCCATTAAGGGTTTGTATGGTTTATTTGCATGTTAAATGGTTTCGATAATTCGTTTAGCACAAATCCAATGTCTTTAACATTTTCTAAGCGTGACCCGTAACATGCAAATGTTTACTAATGTCGTATACATGTTCCCACACCATCTCGTTATGATTATAACAAAAGTTTTACGTGCGTAGTTAACCGTTTATGTATGGCACCACACGACCTTGCATCATCGATGTTTACAACAAAATAAACGATTCTGTTCTCCGAACAATATCAATGAACGTAACGCGCATGTGTTAAGCTAGTCATATATAAAATCGACATAAGTAGAGATCATTTGTACTTCTACAAGTCCTATACAATTTTATTGACGTGCGGAGATGAACACCACGACACCCAACCGTTGTCCTATAACTTCAAAGTATTGATACCCAAGCTTCAGACTCGTAAGACACACACTTCTAACACCCTTATGCGAGATCTTAAGGATTCCTTAAATCCTTAGTGACCAATGTGGTCCGAGATGGCTCTTTTTTCTGTAACCCATGAGTACATGGCGGGAAAACAAAAAGGTTCTTGGCTTGAGAGAGTTTAAGGGTTTGTGAAAATGGTATTATGAGTTAAAGGAGTGATTTTTATAAGGCAAGTTGAGCTTAGTTTAGCTTTCCTATCCATATCCACAACCGAATCGGAGTACTAAGCGTTTTTAAGGTGGTTTAGTTAATCACACATGGTTTTTGTTAAACCACCATGAGTACAAGTATTAATTAGCTAGGTGGTGTACAAGATTATGTTTAGCTAGGAAATCTTATGGGTTTATGTATTTGTGAGGAATTAACCGCGGCATCAAGAGAGGAAAAGAGAGAAGTGGGTATTATCCCTTGGATAATTAACTAGTAGGAGACATTTAGGACATGTTTTAATGACTTAGGTGATGTACATGTACCCTTAAGTATTTTTAGGTTGACTTGCTAGTAAACTAAATCACCAAGGACGATTTCTTGTGGGTTTACTTGCCCACATTCGGCCTAAAGGGGACATAAACACAAGACTTGATTAAGTTTTGTGTTTAGGCTTTTAAAGTGGGTATCGGTTTGAGTCTAGGTAAGTCTAGGTATTTCCGGGGTGCGTCCAAATGTATTTTATCGCTAAACGTAACCCTTTTACGTGACCAATAAAAATAAATTACGCAAGGTACATAATTATCATCAAAATAATTATTCCTTACTTGGTTGATGTAAACCTTAATTTATTTGGTGACCGTTTACATTCATTGATTATTTCTAGTCTACGCGGTTTAGCTTTAAAAGTAAACATTAAAAGTAAATGCGTATCGGACTAAAATAAATAGTGATCATTAATATAGTCGTACAATGACACGAAAATGAGAAATGTTACAGTCTCCACCCGTTAAAAGAGCTTTGTCCTCAAAGCTTAAGACCTTGTAGTTAGATTAAACGAAGCCGGTTGTAAGAGAGTTGTGGGTATTTTTGTTTGAACAATCCTCACGTTTCCCAGGATGAACTCAGGCGGCCCGCCTAGAGTTCCAGCGAATCTTAACCAGTGGAATCCGGCTCCACTCTCAATCGTTGATCTCCCCGTTCCATAGATTTCAACGGGCTCTTCCACAAACTGGAGCTTATCGTCAACATGATCCCTTCTAACGCATGACATACGGTCTTCATCGGCATAACATTTCTTCAGGTTTGATACATGGAAAGTGTGGTGAACCCTACTCAACTCTTGAGGAAGTTCCAGCCTGTAGGCAACCTTTCCAACTTTTGCTAATATTTTGAAAGGTCCGACATATCTCGGGTTCAGCTTGCCCCGCTTACCGAACCGTACGACTCCTTTCCAAGGTGAGACCTTGAGCATAACTCTGTCTCCAACTTCGAATTCCATCGGCTTTCGCTTCCGATCGGCGTAGCTCTTTTGTCGATCCTGTGCCGCTTGCATCCTTTGCTTGATCAGGACGATCTTTTCCGTTGTTTCTTGGATTAATTCTGGACCAGTCAGTTGGGCTTCCCCAACCTCGGCCCAGCATATTGGTGATCGACATTTTCGACCATACAGTGCCTCATAGGGGGCGGCCTTTATGCTAGCGTGATAACTGTTGTTGTACAAAAACTCGGCCAATGGCAAATGTTTAACCCAGCCTTTGCCAAAATTGATCTCGCAAGCACGTAGAATGTCCTCGAGAGTTTGAATGGTTCTCTCGCTCTGGCCGTCAGTTTCTGGATGATACGCAGTGCTTATACTAATATCTATACCTAAAGCTTTCTGAAATGATCTCTAGAAATTTGAAGTAAATCTTCCATCACGATCATAGATAATTGAGGCAGGTATCCCGTATCTTGCTACTATCCTGTTTAAGTACAACCTTGCCAATTTGTCCAATGGGTCATTCTCCCTTATTGGCAAGAAGTGAGTAGATTTTGTAAGTCGATCCATAATCACCCAGATGGTGTCAAAACCTTGCGACGACTTAGGAAGCTTAGTGATAAAATCCATCGTGATATTATCCCACTTCCATTAAGGTATCTTAGGTTGTACTAGCAATCCCGATGGCCTTTGATGTTCGGCCTTGACCCTCGCACACGTTAAGCACTTACTAACATACGTGGCAATGTCTGCCTTCATGTTAGGCCACCAGTATAGCTTTTTCATGTCTTGACACATCTTTTCCGAACCGGGATGGATGGAATATTTAGACTTGTGAGATTCGTGCATAATCACAGATCTTAAATCTCCATAGCAAGGCAACCAACTCCTGCTGTGTAAACATAAGGTTCCATCGGCGCGTGGTTCCATCTTTGCTTGGGTATATCCCTTCTGATTATACCGCCTACGTCTTCATTTGGATTATACCGCCTACGTCTTCATTCACGAGATTCTATGGTTTTCTGGGCTTTGGATTGAGCTTCTTAATATTCAGTTTGGGGGAGATCCCAAAAACCAAATTGCTACATAACTAAGGCTAGAAACCCGCATGGCTCAATTCGTTTCCTTAACGGCTTCAAGCATCGGCCACTACGTTTGCTCTTTCCCGGGTTGAAAACGGAATTTCACTATCGTAGTCACTCCAGTTATTCTAGCCAACGACGTTGTTAATGTGTATGCTCATTTTTTGATCGATAATGTGTTGTAGGCTTTTACGGTCGGTGAACACAGTGCATCTGGTTCCGTACAGATAGTGTCTCCATATCTTTAGGGCAAATACTACCGACCCAAGCTTTAAATCATGAGTGGTGTAGTTCTTCTCGTGAACTTTTAGTTGTCAAGAAGCATAGGCAATCACATTCTCTCTCTGCATCAATACAGCACCTAAACCTTTGTGTGACGCATCACAGTAGACAACAAAGTCTTCGCTCCCTTCAGGTAAAGCCAGAAATTGGTGCATCTGCACACTTTGTTTTATTAACTGAAAAGGTTCTCTTCCTTTTCTCCCCAGTCGAACTTTGTTTCCTTTCTGAGTATGTTTCGTCTTTGACTTCAGCAATCTTCGATAATTCTTTCTATGAATCCTTCGATAGTAACACAGCTAAGACCTAGAAAATTGTGCGGATTTTTCTGTTGGTGTCTTAGTGAGATGCCCAATCTTTGAATAGATCTATCTTGGCTGTATCTTTACATGTATGCCTTTTCTATCAATGACGTGACTGAGTATTTGTACCTTCGGGATCCATAACTCGCTTTTGACAAACTTGGCTATACATCTACTCCTTCTTAAGCAATTCCAATATTGCCTTAAGATTTCTTCGTGCTCTTTCTCATTCTTTGAATAAATCAGTATGTCAACGATTGAACGGACAATTTGAAACTTATCAATGTAAGAGCTTGCAAATCGGTTGCATGAAGGTCCATTCCTATGAATACCGACGCGGTGCGTTGTGTCAGTCCGAATGCATAACTGTGGGAACTAGTTTAATGACCATACCGTTCGGAATGCCGTCTTTGAAATGGTCTTGTTCTAGTACTCTAAGTTGGTGATATTCTGATCTTAGTTCTATCTATAAATAAATTCTGGATCCTTGAAGTTGATCAAACAAAATCGTCGTTCCTCGGGAAGTGGATATCGATTATTTACTGTCAGTTATATTTAACGGACAGTAGGCAATGCACATCCTGAACGATCCATCCTTACTTTTTGACAAATGAAGACCGGGGCTCCACAAGGGAGGATACTAGGCTTATGATCCTTTGTAAGAAAGTTCTTATAATTGTTCTGATAATTACTTATTTGGTTGGAGCTAATCTGTACGGTGCTCGTGCTACGGGTTGCAGCTCTTGGGATTAAGTGATTGGAATTCCACTGGTCTCGAGCTGAGAGGAAGAAACCTGCACTACGGTCCTCGGGAAATACTTCAGCAAAATCTCGGACAGATTGGTACATCCTTTATCTGTTTTCTCCTTCCGACTTGTCCTCCTCTTTTTTGGCGGATATTGTGCTTAAAAATGACCTCGCGCTCTCGTACTTTGGACAGGTACTCTTGAGCTTTTGACTCGAAGGGATATCTATCAACCGGATTCTCTACCGTTAGCTTCTTTCATTGGCCACAAAAAGTCTGTGACAAGGTTCTCATCGCAACACTATATCACGGCGTGAATCTTCTTAAACCAGTCCTATACGATAATGGGCTCGAAACCTACCCAGTTCATCACGGGCATTAGATTTTGTTGAACGGATGGTCTAAGATATTTAGGGTGGCAACACTCGTTATAATAGTGTCTATATGACTAATTTCCCATCAGTAATTCGACCTCATAACAAATTTTTAATGTGAGTTGGGGCGATGTTTATCAAAGACTAATTGCAGTGGATATAATGCCTTCTATCGGCGACCAGTGTATAATATGATAGATGCATTAGTGGTTTATTTAAGAGGAACGTACCCATGACGTCATTGTACATCAGGGTTTCCTGTGCATTTCCCCCTCTTTTTCTGCATTCCCAACTGCATAAATCCAGCCTTTGTCATTACAATTTCCTCATTCTTTATTCTTCAGCTTTCTCGGTCAATCCTCTTGAAATGTCTGGTGCTAACACTTCGAAAAACCATTTCCTTTAGGGCTGCACCCATTGCCCTTCTGGTATTTATGCAAACATTTGTGCAACCAGTAATCTTGCATAAGCAGTGGCAAAGTGCCCTATTTTGTTGCACTTGTTTGGTACCCTCTGGTGAAAGGGCCATTGAGGTGGTGATGCACTTGTTGCTACTTGGCGCAAAGATCCACTATAAGGCTTCCTTTCGCTTGTCCCAATGTTGTGGAGACTTTGGCGACTTCTGCCTCTTGAAAGGGTTGCTTGTTCGGTGACAATGGTTGTTTTCTGGGATGAATCCATCGCCTCTCCTTTGTTGTCAAGTGCCTTTCCGCGTGGTGCGGAGTTTTATGATCCACTTTTCACTTGGCCAACTCATAGTCTCATCCCAACGTCTTGGGTCTGGCAAGACATGACTGGTCACATACAATGTGTCAGGAAGTCACTGATGTAAATGTCAACCTTCTCGGTTTCATTGGCAATATCTGGTACAATCAGCGTTAATCTCTTGAATCGTTCAGTGTGTATGTGGTGGATATCGTTTACCTTGGACCACTTTAGGTTAACAAAGCTTCGATCTCTTATTCTTGATTCACCCTGCAGAATATATTTGTTCAGTCATCTTTTTATTGACGTACTTCCCAAGTATTGCATATGCGCTCTGGAACTAAGGTACTCTTATCTGACCAATTCCACAAGTCAAAGCAGCACATAACAGAGTGAAGGTGGCAACTTTAATTGATTTCAATAGCACAACCACATGATATTGATAACATGACTCCATCTTTTCATATCCACATATGTTAAAACGACCAACGCCTACAGTCCCCTTGGATGTTGTCAAGGCTTGAAACTTCATGAAGTCAGCGTAGAAACAAGGGCGCGCAGTTTGCACGTTCCTTCGGTTATCCCCATGCGAACTGTGGCTTCCATACCATGTGGTGGTGTTTCGAAAAAGAGCTTGTTAATCATTGGCATTGGAATGATTCTGGAGGTATGTTGTCTTGGGTTGGTGGTTGTTAACAGGGGTATTTGGTTTTTTTTCCACTCTTCTGGTTGTAGGTGCCATGATTTGTCTTGAACACAAAAGACAAAAAATGAGGGTTTTTATGGACAGAATTTTTAATAATGTATAAAGAGATAAATCATCACAAAAGAGGTAGTTATATTATTAAAGTAACACATCCATTTCATTATAACTTTGAAAAGTTTACATGCAAATAGTTGTCGGAGTACATCACATTATAATTACACAAAAGTTCTAAGGCTATGCTAGCGGGGAAAACCCCTAATACACTTAACATGACTGTCGTACAATGACCAGCAAGATCACAATAACATAAATCCTAGATGTGGACTGTCGGCATCACAGAAGAAAGCATCCTCGGTGATCAGGAATTACTAGCTCTGGTCCTGGCTGTCGAGCTCTACTTGCTGCTTCGCTAATGTAACAATCTCAGCTTGCATGGTCGCTCCATCTCATCGCCTCATTTCTCTGATGACTCGAAAGAGTCTCTACCATATGGTCCTGGCCGCCTCGATCGTCTCTCGAAGCGTCTAACTCAGCTGCTGCATCTGACAAGCGAGTCTCATGTTAATGAATGTTGTGTCTGAATGAGGAGGTACTCTTGCAGCTGTGTAGCTGTGGGTGTGCCTGAAGATGGGTCTCGTTTGCATTAACATGATCACGTTAGGCTGAATCTCATGATGGAGTCGCCTGACTCAAATACATATCGAGTGAGGCACAATAAGCCCTTCGGGATGCACTAGGCCTCCTCATCACATCCATACTGTCTCATGGAGAGTCAATCCTATCCACCATAAGTAAATCGACACGCTGCGAGTCCATTATAGACTCAGACTATGACTCATACGAGACACTTCTATACATGAGCATACTCTAGTAAAGATACAAGTCTTGTGTATCAATGATCTTGGAGCTCCAGCAATATCTGTGACCCTTAGTATTAACCCTCTAAACGGTCATATGTGCTATTCTCTGGAATGCCTCTGCCGGGTATCTACCCTAGCTACCCCTATTACCGTACCAAACATCTCTAATCCCACGTCGCCTATCTTCAGCATCTACCGTTGATAACAAATCAATAATCTATCCTCACTCGACCTCTGTAGGTCTAGCAGGTAGAACCTTATCTGATTCATATCTGGAGCCTATAGTGCGACAAATACAAACCTATTGAGGGAGAGGCTGCTACAGACTCGAAGGATGTCATCCCTCACGGTCAAACAGGTCGGTGGTATGTATATAGATGGTGGTAGTGGTGGTGGATAGTATTGGTGGCAGTAACTGCCATCAATGAGAGCTCTGAGTGGCTTTGCTATCATGAGTGTCTGGATTGGGGTTGGACAACACAAATGATGGTGGTTAAGGTGGTGAAATGTGCATGTGGTGCCGTGCAAATAGCAAGGCGCTCCCTGAGAGGTGGTGATAGTGAGATAGGTGGTAATGGGGATGGAAGTTGTTTCATGGTCAGAAGGTCCTCTCAACCTTGCCTATGGTGGATGGCATGAAGTCTGGGGTCAGGTCGGTAATCCTCAGCAGCACATTAGTAATGTAAGTGGAGTGGTTGGTGTATAACAGGCTTGTTCCTTCAGGTGGGAAAATTAGGCTCATCAACAGGTATACTTTGGTTACAGTCGCCGGGTGTTTAAGTGCTCCTCCTCCTCGTCGTCCTCATCCTCCTCATCCTTATCCTCACCATCAGCGTCATCCCCAGATGAGTCGCTGTCATCATCATCTTCATCTTCCTCACCGTCTATAGGATAGTCAAACGGACCTTCCTCTTTGTATCATTCTTCACTCGTACTCCTCGGATCCGACGTCGTGAGTACATGCTCCGGGTGACTCAACAGTCTTTTTTTAGTGAGTCAAAGGAGGTAATGATGTCCTTCAGCCGGAAAATCAATGCTCATCTCTTATGGTACTATATACTGGGTATATAGGGGTGTCGAACAAGGAAGCTCGGTCACTCTACGATGGAGCTTCGGTCTTTAATTAGTTAATGTTGTAACAGGATAATATCGGGAATCGGGCTCGATAGATAATCTAATATTGTATATGTTTCGGGTTTAATCCCAAAACAAAACCCGAGCCCGGGTCCTAGTTAAATATCCCGCGCGTCACATTAAATGTGTAGGGGATATATATATATATATATTTAGATATTTTCTTTTCAGAAAATATCTCATATATATAGATATTTTCTTTTAAGAAAATATCTAGTTTTTCATAATATCTAAATCTCTTTTTTCTCTCTCTTCTCTCTCTCTCTAACCTTTATCTCTTTTCTTCTTTCTAGTTTCTTGATTCGTGTTTCGTGTTATGAAGTAAATCGGGATCCTACAATTGGTATCAATCGCCTAGGGTGGATTTCGTGGTTTTTTTTGGTGTTGTGAGCCGATTGGATTCGGAAGATTTGGTTGTTTCATCATTCGGTATATTTGTTTCTTTTGTTATGATTCGGCTTATTCAAAGAGAAAGGAAACGACGTTTTGTTGGTTAGTATTGTGGTCCAAATAGATTATTTGGGTCGCATCAGTTGGGGCAAAAACGCAAGGGGTTTTACGCTTTTGGTTTTTGTGAAGAACAACCGAACGAGTGAAACACGTTAGGACCGAACGAGTTTATACGTCTTGGACCGAACTAGCGGACTCTTGGAGCCGAACGAGTGGTAAAACGTTTCAACCGAACGAGAGGAAAACTTGTACGATCGAACGAGTGAAAAACGTTGGCACCGAACGAGCAGAAACACGTTGGGATCGAACGAGCGGATCGAACGAGCGGACCGAACGAGCGGACCGAACGAGCGGACCGAACGAGCGGACCGAACAAGCGGACCGAACGAGCGGACCGAACAAGCGGACTCGAACGAGCGGACCGAACGAGCGGACCGAACGAGCGGACCGAATGAGCGGACCGAACGAGCAGGACCGAACGAGTGGAATCGAACGAACAAATTTTTTTTGGACCGAACGAACATTTTTTTAGAAAACTTGTATGACGAAAAGGGTTTCAGTAAAACAGCCATAACTTTTGATCCGTAAGTCCGTTTTAGGCCCGTGACCTCTCAAATCGAAGAGAAAAACGAGACGGATCACGTTGTAACCACCTTTAGCTGGTTAAGGTTTTTTCGAAGCCCAAAACCATCGTTTTCTTTCAGAAATTAACATTTTTCAGTTTTTTTTGGAATTTTTCGCCGCTGATTCCGAATCAAATCACTCACGGTTATCTATTGATTTTGTAAAATCCCGTTAATTCATTTATCGGTTTTAATCATATACGTGTAAAATCCCGTGAACGTGCATTGCTTACACAACCACAACTTCAATCACACCATATCCACTTAAGATCCAACAAAATCATTCACACTTCATAATTCATAACTATTTATTCATCATGTCTACTCTAGTTAACACATCCTCAACAGAAATTTCAGTTGAAATTTCAGTTGTCAAGCAGAAACACGATGAGCTACTCAAAAAGAGTTTGTTAAATAGGTCACAATTTGAAGGTCAACTTAAAGAGAAAACTAAGGTTATTTCGGATTTAAAGGTTAAGGAAGGAAAAGACATTCTTTATAAATGCAATCGGATTTAAAACTAAGGTTATTGACACGATGATTGAAATGGACAAACAGTTAAAGTTTTTGAACGAAATTGTTTATACTCGTAATCAGTCAATTCAGACCATTCATATGTTAGCACCCAAATGTGCGACATATAATGGTAGACTAAACTTTGCCTGTAACATTTCTCATTTTCAGGTTATTTACAACTTTAATAAATTCCATTATATATTTTTAGAGTTTTACGCGTTCGC
>BQNB010042379.1:0-10525 GCA_026074375.1 Tanacetum coccineum | reverse complement strand
TAATTATTGTCAGTATTACATTCTTCATGACATCATTAACGCCATTCATAACTAAAGCATAAGAAACTCCCGTCTTCTTCCTTTCAGCTTGAAAATCCTTTGGTGAAGCCACCAAAGTTGCCAAAGTCTTGTTCTTTAATTTCGTCTTAAGAGAAACGACACTTAAAGATAACATAGCAATAGTTTTTCCGCACCATTTAAACAAATAAATATTTGATTTACCTTGGTGTGTAGAGTCCACATCACGTTGCCATTGTCTTCCTAACAATACATGACATGCCTCCATATCAACAACAACACAAGTAACCAACTCATTGTAATGCTTCCCAATAACAAGAGGAACTTTACAAATCTCGGTCACCTTAAGTGCCAACCCCTTCTTGATCCACCCAATCTGATAAGAACTAGGACGGGGTTCGGTTGGAAGCTTAAAAGCTTTAACCAAAGCCTTAGACACTAAATTTTCGCAACTCCCTCCATCAATGATAATAGAACAAATCTTTTCTTTAACCAAGCATTTAGTATGAAAGATTTTATTTCTTTGTGAAGAGTCACTAACCTTAGGTGAACACAAAGTTCGTTGAATGACATATGTAACTTGTTTCGCCTCTCCGTCCAAAGGCTCGGCATACTCTAACTCATCTTCTTCTTGAAACATATTCGCCACTTTATTATTTCTAACCTCGGGAAATATCTTAAGTGAAGACCAATCTCGAACCACATTGATTTCCCTTACTTGGAAAGAACTCGCCCTCGGGTTCTCAATATTAAGGGCTTCATCCACCTCGAACACCTTCTCACGACGAACCTTATCTTCAATAGATTTGCGCTTCACATCCACTCGAAAACCTTCATATATTTTAATACATCTATCATACTCCCAACGATCAATTCATGACCTAAAACATCGGGTTGTGTGCTCCTTATTAGAAACCACCAAGTTTTCAATTGTAATAAAAATAGCTTCTTTGTTTACCATTGAAAACTTAATATGATTTTTGATAATCATCGTTAAAATTAACCCATAATCTAAATCACGAACGTTTAAATCATGAACGCATTTGAAATCTATTTTTTTAGCTCACATTTAAAACCTTTCACATCTTCATCATCATTAAAACCCATAATTTCTTCACAAGTTTTCAAAGTACCAACTTTATTCTTTGTTTCACACAATAAAGTTGAAATTTTGTCATCATGTTGTTTATAACTTTGAAGGTCTTAGATTTTCTCAATGTGTTCATCAACAACCTCGGCCTTCACAATCTTTTCTTCAAGTTTAACATCGGGCTTTGGTAATTGCGGTGTTACTTTTGGTGGAACCATAGCAATTCTCCTTCCTTCCTATGAGAAAAGGTAGAGTTTTTTTTTAAATCATACTTGCCATTAACCTCAATTTGCCAAGGGCATCCTAATAATATATGGAACTCATCAATATCATCTACAATACAAAGTACTTCTACTTTATAAGACTTTCTATGGTCACGGGAACCTTACAAACTTGGTAACTTTAATTGGACAAATCTTCATTGGTAACTTTAGAAAATCAACCAATTTTCTTGAAATCAAATTATTTATGCTACAACCATCAATAATTAAAGAACATACCAAATTGTTGATGAGAATTTTCAAACGAAAAATCTTGGTTGTAGATACTCGATCCTCCTTCTTTTCCTCTTCCCATTCTTCAATTCTTCCATTGTTGAACGGGGATTGGTTGCTTGCACAATTGCCTCCAAAATCGCCTATGGTTGGACGAACTTTTTGACCTTCGTGTTTGCTACCCTCGCGATTCTTTTGGATTAATGCCCCACCTACGATCACGGAACGTAGTTCTTGTAGCATGGTGTAACACTTATCAAGTTCTGACATGGATTTGGTAAAACCATGATCTATGTACTCTCCAGACCATACCGCACCAACAGTATAGGTTTTTGAATCTTCTAAATCAGTCACCATCCAGGATACTAACAAGCTCTAGATACCAAGTGATGCAGAACGGAAGCGTGCTATAAACCCTAACTAGGGTTCAAGACGAATCACAAAGGGATAAAAGACTAAAAGTCATGAATTTTATTGATAACTGAATAATGAATGACTAAACAATAAACCCAAACCCTATATTTATAGGAGAACTAAAGTTGGGGAAAAAGTCTAGAATAACAAAAATATGGAAACCAAATAAAAGTCAATAAACAAAATATGAGAACCATATTTTGTTATTAATATTAAAATTCTCCATCTTTAAGGTTACTTACTTTTGGAAACCATATATTCCTCCTCTAGCTCTTGAATCATGTCCTCATCATTCCCCCTCTCTTTAAAAGAGCTCGTCCTCGAGTGCTTGCCCTAATTCACGTCCTCAGAGTGAAATTCATATATATCTAACACATTGAATGTCTTCGAAATACTCATAGTATTTGGCAAGTCTACCACATAAGCATTATCATTAATCTTTCGAAGTATTTTGTACGGACCATATTTCTTTAATAGTAACTCCATAAGTAATATTTCCAGGATCGTATCATTACTCCGCCCCGTAAAAACACCTTGTCCTCAAGGTGTTCCTTTAATATCTTGAGCCACGTGACACCGGGATCCCATGATCTTCTTTGGCACAAATAATTTCTTGTTTCATCCAAACATTCGTACAAATATTCACAATAGATATCACTGATATGTGTGAAAACACATATCTGTTTTATACTAAAAATGCCCTTTAAAAGACCAAAATTGTGCATAAAATGTTTGTACATTGCTTGTTTTGTCTTTGTGGTTGTGTAGGTCCGGATAATGCAAACATATCAAGAAAACGGTAAAAACCGGACAAACATGGACATGGGAACGGATAAAGAGTGTACAAGAGCCGGAAGTTTGCTATCAATGGTCAAAAGTCAACTATTGGTCAACTTTGGTCAACAAGTCAACTATAGTCAGCCACAAGAAGACAAAACCCTAAAACTTACCAAAACAGCCCCTAGAGTTAAACTAAATTGCAAAAATAACCCTTAAAGCCCTAACGGTCGTTATCTCTTTATACTATAAAGGATAACGCTCTTTATCCTTATAATAACCCAAACCGGCCTACTCTTTTAAAATAACCCGAGCCCATCCCCAAAAGCCCAAGTCAACCCTTTGATTTACCCAGGTCAAAAAGTCAAACGGTATAAAAAATAATAAAAAGGGCGCCAATGAGCCATTTACTATTCATCATCATCTTCATTTAACCCCGAGTCAAAATCAAAGGGGAAATCAAAATTGATGACATGGCCTAGTGATTCAAGTGATACTCTCCAACCTGGCAAAAGAAGACGTCACGAAATGCTCTTATTGGTGGAAACCCAAAAGGAGGACACGCGGGACATGAAAGAAAGCACACTAATGATTGGTAATTTTCACTAAAGTTAGTGCAAAAGAAGTACAATGAGCCTGACACACGAAATGCCACGTTGGCAATCCGTGTGCTCACTAATTTAATCCAACGGACGTCAATAAGGATCCAATGATGGGAGAGAATGAAAGGCTAAGATAAAGGGAGAGAGGAGCGTGATCCAAGACCTAGAAGCATCTCTTCAAGGCTATAAATAGAGCTCCTCACTCACACACACGAATATCTTCTTTTTCTGCATTTTTTTAAGTTTTCTTAAGTAGCTTTTGTAATCTTTTTATTTTAAATGTAACTTTCTTATTAAAGCTTTTGTAATCTCCTTTTCATAGTATTGTAATCTGTTTTTATATTAATGAAATCATCTTTTACTATTACATAAATCTGTTTTTACTATTAAGTTTTTACAAATCCAAATTCTCATGTCACTGTTTCATAAGCTTGCATAAGCTCTCTTAAGCTCTCTAAGTCTATAAGCTTAGATTGAGCTCAAAAAAAGCATATAATCCACATTAACCTTTAAAATCAGTTAATACCTTTGCTATATATGGATTTGGTTGCTTAGATGATAAGCTTACAAAGGAAGAGCTTATTGGACTTTACTAGCTTATCCTTGTGATAAGCTAGAGCTTGTTGACTAGCTCCTTGAGCATTTAAAGCCTTTGTTTAGCTAAGACACTTGTAAGTTCTCATTTACCTTTACTATCTTTGATTTTCTAGTTTAAATCAGCTTATTCTGCTTATCTACTTGCTTATTTGTGCTTATTATTGTGTTATTATGCTTATTGAGTACTTTTGATTATCTGTTTTTAAGTTAGTAGCTTATAGATTCCGGCTTATTTCTTGTTGAATAAGCTTAAATAAGATTGTTAAAAGTTGTTAGTCATCTAGTATTTGAGTTTTGAATGCTAAATCTCTTCTTCATAAGCTAGAATGAGTTTGAAGGTTTTAAAGGAGTGTTTAGCATAGCAGTTTTAACCATAAGGTAAAACAGCTAGTGGCCATTTGGTCTTGTGATTTTGATTTAATTCTCATTTAAGTTTGTTTAAGCTAAATTTCATAAGTTAGAATAGGTGATTTCATAAGGTTAGGTTAGTGCGAGTTATAATCTGTTAAGGATAATTGCAATAATTAGCTTAATTCAGTCCTAGATTGGGTCATTGCTTCCATTACCTTTAGTTGTATGTTTCTAGTATGTTAGAATCATTTTCTCAAGTCTGCATTAGATAGTTTTCAAGTTTGGCTCAAATTGGTGCAAACTGCACCAGGGTAAACATAAGTGGAAGTTGCTTTTTTTAAGTTAAATTTCAGTTAGTATTAGTAAAATTTTGGTTTTATATATTTGGTTTACTCTAATAGATCTTGGGTACTAGGTTCATCTATTTCAGTTAATTTTCATTTAAAAAGTTCTTTTCGATTATTGTTTTTTTTCTCTCAAAAATAGACACTATTTCTTCTTTTAATATTCAAAAAAGGAAAAGTAAGAACACACTGACTAAGGAGTTTGTTTTCTAAAAGAATTTTTCTAAAAAGCTCTCATTGTTCAAAATTTTTGTAAAAAGCTTTTCCTTGTAGCATTTAAGCCGGGCTTTCATAAAAAGTAAGTTTCAGTTCTTGAGGAGTTTATTTGATTGCTTAAAAATAAGTTCAAAATAGGGTGTAAGGGCTGTTTGGTTTAAAGCTTTCATAAGAGCTTTTTGAGTCTCAATTCCTTTAGCTTATTTGAGTTCTTTGCTTATTCCTTAGGTTCTTAGTTTCAGTTCTTGTAGCTTATTCAATTTGTTAAGTAGCTTGATAGCTTATTTCATAGTTAAGCAGTTAAGTGTTAAAAATTTTAAAAATTTAGTGTTCTATCTTATTTAGCTTTTTTCAGCTTATTCAGTAGATTTCATAAAAAGCTTCTTTTATAAAAATTGTTAGTTTATAGTTTATCTACAACTTTGCTTTTATAAGTTTTCAAAAATAAAAAAAAGGGAAGGTGGAAATCGGGGGTGAGCAAGGCTCGAACCCCCGACCTCAACACCCTCAACCTTTATAGCAACACAAC
The DNA here is from genome assembly GCA_026074375.1 of Tanacetum coccineum. Taxonomy (NCBI): domain Eukaryota; kingdom Viridiplantae; phylum Streptophyta; class Magnoliopsida; order Asterales; family Asteraceae; genus Tanacetum; species Tanacetum coccineum. The sequence continues at coordinate 5,093 of BQNB010042379.1, read as the reverse complement.
ACACACACCCTCTAACCATCGTGCCCTGGGGACTTTTTCGTTATACCTTTACAAAATCTATTATTTGTACACGTTTTTCCCTTTTAGCTTATAAGTTGTTTTAAGTTTATTACACATCTTATTCGATAAACTATGTAACCAAGCTTATTTTTCCTATGTCACTTTTAGTTTAAGCTATTTTCTATAATTTTTTTAGAATTTTTACATTTAGTTTAGTATTTTTTAAACATTTATTTTTATTAAAAACTTTAAAAAATCATAAAAAATAGAAAAATAATCAAAAAAATATAATTCTTTTTTAGAAAATTTTATTTTATCATAAAGTTTCTAGGAAAATTAGTTTTGCTTTCATAGGGTTAAAATTGCAAATTTTCAATTTTTAAAGAACGGGATTCGTTTCCGTTTTCATTTTCTAGTTTTCTTTAAATTTACTTTTTAGTCAATTAGAGTCTATTAAAAGAGAAAATTTCATTTTAGGTTTAATTTTGGAAAATTAGGGTTTTTAATTACCATTTAGGGTTCCCGTTTTACGTTTTTAGTTAAAGTTTAATTTCCCGTTATTTGTTTTCATGTTTAATTGTTATCATTTGCTTATTTTAATTGTTTTTTTAGATAATCAAATCAATCTTTGTTACCAATTCAAATCATTGTCCGAACAACAAACGTGGTCTCAATTTCATAAATCGTTGGGGAATAACGACCCGGGAATCATACTTCCCGGTTAATATACGTATTATATTATATATATTTGTAAAGATTTTCCTTTTTACCTTTATCCTCAAGGGTAGTTTGGTAATTTTCTATCATATTATATTTTATTATTACGTGTGTTCATTTACTAGCAATCAAAGCTCAAGTACATGTTTTAAGACTTCCGCTACTCTGATACCATACGTCCTTCTTGAAGCGACAAAGTGTTAAAGTTAAAAAAATTCAAGAAAGATGCATTAGTAAAGCTTTTCAAGATTATCAAATCAAGAAAGGTATGAGCATGTCGGTTCAAATATCACAAGTGCACGAGATGGCAAAGTCTACAAGATGGCGATACGAGATTATGCTGGGTTGATAATCTCAAGAAGCTCAAAGATCACATCCATGTCAAGACAAAAGAACTTGCTCAAATCCAAAGTCTATAATCACTACAACAAATCACAAGTTAATGATAGAAGCTCAAGACTACGAGCTCAAGACCAAAGTGAAAGCACAGTATGCTAAGTTTAAAATATTTGTAAATTGGAGTGACCTCCCTTAGGGGGAGATTGTTAGAAATACAAAAAAGTGTCGGTCACTACCAATATAGTAAGTCATAGCTCGTAGTAAGTTGTTAAGTTACGATAATAAGCTAACCGGGCCAAAGGCCCATGGACAAGCCTACTAAGGGTCCATGGCCGGCCTTGGTTAGGATATATAAACCCTCTCCATAGCTTGGAGAGGGTGTTGGTTGTTCATTTGTCACATTTTCACTAAGCTAAGATTACATGTTTTCTTTCTCTCTCTAAGTGTTCATCCAACCACCTCTTTCTCTCTCTAAAACTCTAAGTAATCATTCCATACTTGTGAAAAGATTATTCTACATTCGGGCTTAACTAGTTAATTAGATATTTCCAATGGTTTATTGATCGTGTTGACTAGCAGGTGACCTAGATAATTCAACAAGTAACGTTCTGATTCTATTGGATAGTTGGACAAGTGGACTACTAGTGTATAAATTGCCATTAAGCGGTAAGTAAGTAAAGTCTCTATGAGCTAGGGTTAAACAAGATCACCATTGCTTTAATCCCTATGATAGATTATAATCAGCAAATAAGGATGCTTTATGCAGATGCTTTAATTGTGAAAGTGCTCATTTACAAGATAGCAAGGAGAAATTAGTCAAAACAAAGGGCTCTCACTAATCACTCAAGTGAGGATCACACGTCAGCAATGGTGAAAGCACAAGGGTTGATGGGATTTTACACTAAACTCACTCACACATCTAACACAATGTCACATCAAAGAATGGACATCGCTGGCAATCTCTATCACACACAATTGATCAACAGGATGAGATTTTAGATCAAATGATTAAAAGATATGGATGGTGAAGATTAGTGAGAGCGGTCTAACAGAATGAAAAGACTAGAAGCTTCCTCATCAAGGCTATTAATAGAGCACTCATCATCACATAAATGGGCTATTTTTTTTGGGAGTTAGTAGCTTTTAGGGTAGTTTTTTAATTTTAGCTTAAATTTTCATGTTTTAGCTTAATGTAATTTCAATTCCAGCTTTTTGTAATGTTACATCAAAATTTTTTTTAATCATAAAATTTAGTGTTCCTTTTGTCTTAATCTCTTGTTAATTCTAAGCTTTCAAATCATAAGCTACTATGCTTACCTAATTTTCTAAATAATCTACTTATAGCTCACTTAAGTCTATAAGCTTAGGTTTGAGCTTAAAATTGTCTTAATCATACTTAAATTCAATAAATCAGCTTAAGTTCTATTTACCTTTGGATTTGATTCATAGCTTTATTTGGATAGAGGAGATCAGTAAGGGAAGGATCTCTATGGACTTAACTCATAGCTTATTTATAAGCTAGGAGAGCTTGTAGCTGACTTTCAATAGGACCTTCTTGTTTAGCTAGAGGAATAAAGTAAGTCTTCTTTATTTTCCTTGCTTTATAGCTTTTGATAGTTGTCTTATTTACTTTATATCCTTAGATCTGTTATTTTGCTTTATTAAGTGGAGCTTATTAGTGCTTATTTGTGGATCATTTAACTTAATAATCCTAATTGTTCATCTGTTTTTGATTTTCTTAGTCTAGATCATAGTTTTTATATAATTTGTCATATAAGTCTTAAAAAAGATTAGCTTAATCTTAGATTATAGCTTAATACAGTTGTTAATTCATGTTAAATAAGTTAGTTTTAAGCTATTAAGCATCTGGGTAATAAGTTTTCATCATTAGATTTCATTTTAAAAGCTTTTCTCAAAACTTTCAGTTCTGAAAGGGGTGTTTGGTTTAAGCTTATTTGACCTGAAAAAGTCAAATCTACTTGGTAAATTTTCTCTAAAAAGCTGAGTTTTCATTTAATAACAAGTTTTAAAAAGATTTTCAAAGTTAGTTGGTTATTTTAGAGAAGTTATGGCTTATTAAGAATCTCCCAGCACCAGGGCAATTTTTCTTATACCTTAAGCTTGTGAAAATTTGATCTAAGCCCTCCAAGGCTTAGATCTTGCTTGCATTTTATTTTTGCACTCAATTGGAGTGTGTCTTAGTGCAGGATCACCCCATAGGTAACCTGCACTATTATTTTGCACTTGTGCAAAGTGCATCAGCAGGAACCAAGCTATTCCTGCTGTCACTTTTGAATTTAATTTTAGCTAAGTAAAAGTAGGTCTTAGGTCCTTTAATTCAAGTAGGATAAAGTCTAGGTATAGCTTATTATAGATTAAGTCTTAATTTGCATTTTCTAGCTTATTTACCTAGCTTAATTCAGTTATCAAAGTCACTAAAAAACCTGAAAACACCAAAAACAGTAGGTTAAATATTTAGTTTCTAAAAATATGAATTCTAGCTTAAGGTAGTTGATTTTATTGCTTAAGTAGATAGTTAATAAGTTGATTTTTAAGTTCTCTGAAGCTTATAGTCTAGTTTAGCTTTTTGAGCTTTTTAGCTTAATTTGATTTTGTGCAATTTAGCTTAATTACTGAGTTAGCCATTTTCATAATCATTTTCAATAGCTTAAAAGAGTTTCTAGCTCTATTTTCTTTTCATTTTTAGCTCAAGCAACTTATAAGCTATCTAGAACACCTTTCCTTTTTAAAATTGAGCTTAATTTGAGCTTAATATAGCTGTTTAAGTAAAGATAAGCCCAAACACCAACTTTCTGAGGACAGCTTAAAGATAAGCTTTTTAAGAGCTTATTAGTGGGTTTCAGTCCATAGTGCTTTTGTTAAAGTTTTTCTCTCCAGCTTTTTCTACAACTTTGCTTCTTTAAGTTTTTCATTTTAAGTTTTTTTAAAATTCAAGAGCTTAATGGACTTAGGGTGTAATCGGGTTGAGTCTCAGGGTAGGATTTGTAAATTTTGATATTTGCTTGTTTACTTAGTTGATCCTTTGTTAGTGTGTAGTTTCACTTTTAGTCCTTCAAGGACTAACGCTATTAGTCCTTAGTTAAGTCATTCGTTGAGTTTTAGTTAGTTTTATATTTTTAATTAATAATTAGGTTTTAGTTTTAATTAGTTTAAATTTTAGAAAAATCATATCTTTTAATCTAAAAAGCCAAAAATAGTAATTCCTTTTTCTAAAATTTTCTCTTTACTTATTTTACTTAGGAAAAATATAATTTCAATTATTTTCTATTTTTCTTTATTATTTAATTAGAATTAAATAGTTTTTAAGTAATAAAAAATTCAAAAATAATCAAAAAAATAGTTTCTTTTTTAAAATTTTCTTTTATCCTAATTTAGGTTTAGAAACTTAGTTTGCAATTTTAAGGTTTAATTTTAGTCTATTTGCTTAATTATCACGTTTTATTTATTTTCCGTATTTGTTTAATTGTTTAATTTGCCTTTAATTTTCAATTTTAATTGTTGCTTTTTATTTAGTAGTCATAGATCATCAAATCATCTATTTTCTTATTCAAATCATAACCCGAGCTTAAACGAGGTTTCAATTTCACTAGTCGTTGGGGAAACGACCCGGGTGATCATATTTATCCGGTTAAATATACGTATTATATATTATATTATATATATTTTTAAGAGTGAAATTTCCTTAGGGAATTTTCTTAATTGCTCTTTGAAGTATTTTATTTTATATATATTTTGGGTGTATAAAACTCGACATCAAGTTTTTGGCGCCGTTGCCGGGGACTAGTGTTTAAGATTCGTTCGTTTTGTGTTTCATTTGGTTTGAAGATCCTTTCACCCTCGAAAGTTTCATTCTTATTTTATAATTCAAAAATCCAAAAAAACCATAAAATATAAAAAGTAAAAAATATTTTCCTTTTCTTTTTAGTATAAGTAAATGATAAAAAAATAGAAAAATCAAAAATATAAAAAATCTTCCTTTTTAATTAAGAAATAAAAGTCACCAATTGGTAAAAATA
>BQNB010042378.1:7500-46159 GCA_026074375.1 Tanacetum coccineum | reverse complement strand
GTACGAACATGAAATTATGACAAGGGAGAAGTTTCAGAAGAAATTTACTGATAACTGTGCAGTTTTACAGCAACGTGATGCGAAAATTGTTGCTCTTAAGACTAGGTTGGAGAAGGCTGAGCTTGAGGCCGCGGAGGTTGTTTCGCTCTGTGGTCGTGTCTCTGAGTTGGAAGCTGGAGTGGCGGTTAAGTCTTAGGAGGTTGATGTTTTAGGTAAACAAAATGCTGAGCTACTAAGCAAGGTGTCTGCTCTTGAGTCCAAACGTGGGGAGTTGAATAGGCATGTCATCAAATTGGGAAGTGATTGTGAGCGCCTACGGAAAGAGGCAGTTGGTGAAACTAGGTTGAGGGAAGAGTTCAAGTCTTTTCAAGATGCTAGGGCCTGTCGCTTTAAGTAGAAGTCCGCCGAGCTGGATGCTCGTATAGCGGATGTCAGGCGAGATATGGACAATGATCTATACCCTTATATGTTCACTGCAATAGCTGCGCGGAGGTGGATCCTGAGTCACGGTGTTCGTCTTGCTGTGACGAAATATGCCCAGTCCATCGAGTGTCAATCTGCATTGGGTAAGGTTATTACTTTAGCTGTTAACAAAGGGATTCAGGAAGTTTTGGAAGCTGGAATTGAGCATGGGAAATCCGGGCGAACTTTGGCTCAGGTGGAGGCTTATGATCCAGGGGTTAAGGATGACTTTGTGTCTGCTGTTACTGATTTTAAGAATGTATCCTTTGGTTTGTTGGACGAGCTGGAGTCGTTGAAGGATTCTCCTCTTGCCTCTATTATGTATGCCCTAGTTCTAAAGGATGCCCAAGTCAATGTTGTCTCCACCCCTGAGCTTCAGCAGTTCCAACCTTCTCTCGACCAAGTCACCGTTCCTATCTATTGATTTTATTAGTGGTGAGGTGTTGTTACCGAGGTTATCCTTACCGCTCGTGCGGCTGCGGAAAGGAGGGGGTTATGTCCGCGTCCGGTGGGTGGGACTTCTAGTTCCGCCTCCAATATGTCTTGCCATAGTTCTAAAGGATAACCAGGTAATGTTGTCTCCCCCATTGAGCTTCAGTTGGTTCCAACCTTCTCATCGGCAAACGTTTAACGTTCCTATTCTATTCTAGAGTCTGGTTCTATTAGTGGTGAAGTGTTGTTATATCAGGCTATCACCTACCGCTCGTTTGAGGAATGCGGAAAGGGGGGGTTGTATCTACGTACAGTGGGTGGGACTTCCAGTTCGCTACCCCTCATGGTTTATCGTCTAGAGTATTGCCACGACTATCAGTCTCTACTCCTTTGGTTTTATCAGTGATGGAGAGCCCTACTTCCTCATCCTCATGTTACGCCCAGGCGCCTATGATGATTTGTTTGATATGTTTGTATTCGGATTGGTTGCTGTGTTGTGTGCTTAGTTTGTTTGTCTTGTCGTCCTACCGCTTGTGATTAATTTTGAGCCCATTCTTGACTCTTTGGTGCATTCATGTTAATGAGCTTTTTTGTGATAGCTTTTACAAATCTTTTTTTAGGGTTTGTGCGAAGGCAGCCTGTGGCTATGCGCTTAATTGTTGTTTGGGACGAAGGGTGAATAGTGCCAAGCCCTTGGCGCTCTTTTTTAACTGAAAAGGTAAAAATTCGGTTTGAACTTAAGGTTAATTACACAATGAGCCCCTCTATTTGTTATCTCTAAAGTATAGTGTAAAAGAAGTTTAGAAAATGGAAATTTAGGTCCTTGTTGTTTTATAAAAGAGTAATAGGCTAGGTACTTGGGCTCTTGGATCCGGGTGAGGCCCATTTAGGGTTAGGGACCATTTATTGACTTTTCTGAAAGTTAAGGGGTTATTTTGAAACATTTTGGGTCTTGTTGACCAAGATTGACTGGAGTTGACTGTAGATTTGACTTTTTCTGGCTTTGGCTTCCGGCTTTTGTACACTCTTCCGTTCTCGTGTCCGTACTTGCTTGTTTTTGATGTTTTTCTTGTGATTTCTGATATATCCGTACCTGCACACACAGAACACAGAAACAAGTATATTTTTGCCATTTTTCACTGTGTTTTGGGTTTAATTGGGTTATTTTAGGCATAAATGGATATGTGTATTTTACACTTATCAGGCACTTACATGATAGGAATTTAAAGATAACATTTTTTTCAAGTCTTGAACATTCCACGTGCGTGGGAGTATATCTCCGCTACTGTTCCTGAGCATGTATGCTTCCTTTCCGAGTGCTTTTATCACCTCATATGGTCCTTCCTACTTTGGGCCCAGCTTTCTTTGGCATGACTTGCTTCGTTGCTACAGTAGACAAAATCTCCTGGGCGGAAGCTTGTGCTGCGAACTTTGGCATTGTAGTATTTTTCCATCTTGGCTTTGCTCCTGGCCTCACGTACCATTGCCTTTTCCCTTCTTTTTTCAAGAATGTCCAAGTTTAGGAGTAGTCTGTTGTCATTTTTAGCTTGGTTTACTTCCACATATCTTAGCGAGGGCATCCCTATCTCGACCGGTATCACGGCTTTAGTACCGTAAGTAAGGGAGAATGGGGTGTCTCCGCTGCTTGATTTAATCATCGTGCGGTGTGCCTATAATACATGCGGCACCTCCTCAACCCAGTTTCTGTTGTTTTTGCCCAACCTAGCTTTTATTCCTTCTCTAAGGCTGCGGTTTGCCCTTTTAACTTGGCTATTAGTTTGTGGGTGTTTAACAGTTGCAAACCTTTGCTTGATATTAAGCTTCTCACACCAGTATTTGAACGGATTTTCTCTGAACTACTTTCCGTTGTCAGATATGATTTCTCCTGGAAGCCCAAATCTGCATACGATATTGTCCCATACAAATTTCTTGACTTGGCCTCCTGTTATTGTCGCGACTAGCTTTGCTTTGATCCACTTTGTAAAGTAGTCCACAACTACTATCAAGAATTTCACCTTTCCTTGTACTTTTGGTAATGGTCTTGAGATGTCAATTCCTCATTTGTAGAATGGCCACAGGGAAGTTATTAGTGTGAGCTTTTGCTTCGGGTTCCTGGGGGTTGGTCGGTGGGTTTGACAGTCGTCACATTTTATGATGGTGTTCCGTGCATCTTTGTACATTATCGGCCAGTAATATCCGGACCTGATTGCTTTTGCCACCACAAATCTTGGGCCGGAGTGCATGCTGCACGATCCATCCTTTGTGTATTTCTTTTACCACATATTCCGCTTGCGTTGGACCGACACACCGTAACCATGGTTCCAGGAATGACTTTCTGTATAAGACGCCGTTAACCATGGTGTACCGTCTTGCCTTGATTTTGATCGCGCGTGCCTTTTTTGTTTTCGCCGGCAGGGTACCTTCCGTAAGGTATTCGACCAGCGGTGCCATCCAACAGTACCCTTCTTCTTCTTCTACTATTGCTAAGATTTCCCTCTCTTCTATTGACTTTCTTTTTAGTGTTTCCACCAAAACTTGTTTGGTGAGGTGGGCAAAGCATGTGGACGCAATTTTGCTCTATGCGTTCGCCTTTTTATTTTCACTTCGAGGCACCTGCTTAATTGAAAACAATTTGAAGTTGTTGATCAGTGTTTTAGCTTTTTCCAGATACTGGGTCATGCTTTGTTCTTTGGCTTCCGCCTCGTTGTTAGACGCGTCGAATTCGAACCTTAGTGTATAAGTGAATTCCTCGCCTTCTGGGATGGTGAGGATGAGTCAGGCTCCTGACCCTTCTAGACATGATGATCTATCTGTGAATAGGGTCTATGGTTTGGGGGTTGCCTCTTCGACTTGTACTTTAATTGATGGTCCCTCCTTATTTGGTTTCTCAGCGATGAAGTCAGCTAAAATTTGGCCGCGGATTGATGTCCTTGGCCTATATGTGATGTCAAATGCATCCAGCTTGAATTTCCATTTTAGCATTCTCCCTATGTTTTTGGGTCGTGACAGGATTTGCTTAATGGGCTGGTCCGTTATTACCACTATCGGGTGTGCTTGGAAGTATCTCCTCAGCCTCCTCGTAGCGTGCACCAATGCTAAAACCAGTTTTTCCATTGAGCTATAGTTGATTTATGGGTTTGCAAGGCATGGCTGACTAAATAAACTGGTACCTGCCGTGAGTCCCTTTCCGCTAGTAGGACTGTGCTTACTGCTTCCCTGGCTGCACATAGATACATTATCAACTCCTCTTTGGGTTTTGGCGCGGTTACCATTGGCAGTTCCGCTATGCATTTTTTCATGTTCTAGAATGCCTTTTCCGCCTCTGTTGTCCACTAGAAGTCACTCTTTTTTATACACCTTTTCAAGGTTTTGAAGAAGGGGAGTGATCTTTCCGCGAACTTGGATAAGAATCTGTTTAAACTCGCCAGCTTCCCGTTTAGGCTTTGAGCTTCTTTCAATGTTTGAGGTGATTGTAGCTTCATTACCGCTTCCGTCTTCTCTAGGCAAGCTTTGATTCCTTGCATGCTGACGACGTGGCCTAGGAATGCTCCTTCTTCCGCACCAAATATGCATTTTTTAGGGTTGAGCTTCATGTTTATTCTTCTCAGGTTGTGGAATGTTTCTTCGACGTCCCTGATTATTTCATGCTCTGTGTGGCTCTTTATTACCAAGTCATCTACATATACTTCTAAGTTTCGGCCGATCTGTTTTTCGAATGCTTTATCTACGAGCCGCTGATATGTTGCTCTGGCGTTCTTGAGGCCGAACGACATTTTTATGTAACAAAAAACTCCTTGGTTGGTGTGAAAAGCCGTTTTTTCTTCGTCCCCTTTCGCAGTATGTATTTGGTGGTATCCCATGTAAGCGTCCAAGAAGCAATTGAAAGGGTACCTGCAGAGAGATTCAATTTTCCAATCGATTTCTGAAAGGGGGTAACAGTCTTTTGGGCATGACTTATTTAAATCTGTGAAGTCTACGCACATCCTCCAGCTGCCATCGTGCTTCTTTACCATAACGTTTGAGATCCAGTCGTGGTAATGTACTTCCCTCATGATTTCGGCTTCTACCACCTTGGTGACTTCCTCTTGGATCACTTTGTTCCTATCTGGTGCCTGCCCCCTTCTTTTTTGCCTTATGGGTTGGCATCCCTCGCGGACGTTCAAACGGTGTTCCGCTATGGATCGTCGGACGCCGGTCATGTCTGCCGGTTTTCAGGCAAATATATCTAAGTTTTCTTTTAGCAAATTGCAAAGTTTCATTCTTCCTTTTTTGGATAAGCTTCCGCCTATCATAACGGATTGTTCCGGATATTCTGGGTGGATTGTTACTTTGATTCCTTCCGCCGTCGTTGGTTCTCTGGGCAGCGGGGCATCTTGTGCATCTATTACCATCCTGCACTCCACTGGCGTTATGGTACTGTTACGAATCGTCGCTATTCCTCCTTCCATTGGGAATTTTAGCATTCCGTGAGCGGTAGATGGGACTGCTTGGATTTTCCTATGGCCCGGGCGGCCGATAATGCCGTTATATGGCGACGGAGACCTAACAACCATAAAGTTCATCATGGCGCTCGTTGAGTGTTCTTCATCTCCCAAAGTCACCATTAGCGATATTTGCCCTAGTGGCCAGGATATTTCTCCGTTGAACCCTAGGAGGAGGGTTGTTGCCGGAATCATTTGGTTTTTTATTTTTGGATGAAGCCTGTTGAAGCAATGCTCATATAGCACTTCCGAGGCTGATCTTCCATCTACATACATGCGATGGATGAGGTGGCCTTCTACTTCCGCTTCAATCATGATTCGTCAGAATCTATATATACGTAATAATAAAATATATAAGATTATGGAAAATTACCAGATTACCCTTGAGGACAAAGGTAAAAAGGAAAATCTTCACAAATATATATAATATAATACGTATATAAACCGGGAAGTATGATTCCCGGGTCGTTATCCCCCAACGACTTGTGAAATTGAAACCACGTTTGATGTTCGGACAATGATTTGAATTGGAAGCAAAAGATTGATTTGATTATCTACTTTTAAAAATTAAAATTAACAAATTCTAACAATTAAGCATAAAGACAAATAACGGGAAACCAAAATTTAACTAAAAACGCAAAACGGGACCCTTAAACGGAGGTCAAAAACCCTAAATTGCTAAAATTAAACCTAACTTAAATTTTTCTTTTTAAATGAACTCTATTTGACTAATAAGTAAGTTTAAAGAAAACTAGAACAAAAACGGAGTTAAAATGAGCGTTAAAACACGAAAAATGAAAACGGGAACAAATCCCGTTCTTTAAAAATCGAATTTTGCAAATTAGACCCTACGAAAGCAAAACTAATTTTCCTATGAACTTTATGATAAAAGAAAATTTTCTAAAAAAGATTTATATTTTTTTGATTATTTTTCTATTTTTTATGATTTTTTAAAGTTTTTAATGAAAATAAATGTTTAAAAATACTAAACGAACTATAAAAATTCTAGAAAAATTACAGAAAATAGCTTATACTAATTGAAACCTAGGAAAAATAAGTTTATAAACACAGCTTATCAAATAAGCTGCGAAATAAGCTATAACAGCTTAATTAGCTTATAAGGCTAAATTGAGTATAAAGAATAAATGTTGCAAGAGTCTAATGAAAAAGACCCTAGGGCGCAGTGGTAGTGTGTGGTGTTATAAGGGTTGAGAGTGTTAAGGTCGGGGGTTCGAGTCTTGCTCACTCCCGACTTCAACTTTCCCTTTTTTTTTAAAAAAACTTAAAAAAGCAAAGTTGTAAAGCTCCTAAAAATAAGCATTTTCAATAAAAGCAACTTTTTATGAAAAGCCCTAAATAAGCTGTTAAACAGCTTATAATACGACAGAAAGTACTTAGCTAATTTTTTTTGCTTTATTTTTTACTTAAATAAGCTAAAGTTAAGACTAACTAAGCTTTTATATGCTAACCCTAAGCTAATGAGCTAAATAGAACTAGTAATAAGCAACTAATAAGCTAAAAGATTTAATAAGCTCTTATGAAAAATTAAAAACCAAACAGGCCTTTAGCTCACTTTGAGCTTAAATTTAAGCAAGTAATTAAGCACTTTAATTAATGAAACTTATATACCCTTAGAGCTGAACTAAAAGGCTATCTGAGATTGCTTTTGAAAATGATCTTGAAATCAAGGAGCTTATTGAGAAAAGCTTGTGAAAACAAACAGTAAGCTCAAAGATGCTGACCTCTACTTTGAAAAAGACAGAAGGCTTATTTGACAGCTTAAAACAGATACTCAAATGAACTCATTTTTAAAAACTAAATGCAATCTCATTAAATATGACCTTAAATCTACTTATGCTCTAAAAATTAAATCCTATAATCTAATTCTATCCTCTGATTTTTCATGAAGAAAATGACCTTTTTGCTGTTTAGCATACCTGATGCAGTTGACAAGCATATGATTCAAATCTCAAAGTCTACTAATGCAGAACTCTTGACACATTCTAACATGCATAAAACTAAAATCTTAAACTAATAACACCTAATGCAATTAGTAGAAATGATTTGAGCTTAATTTGCAAACTACACCTAACAGACTTAAACATAAACTAAGCTAACTTATGAGACCCTAAATTACTCCTTTCTCAGCTTATAAAATTACCTAAAATAGACTTATATTAGATTAAAAACAAATTTTAGAAACCAAAAGGCCACAAGCAATACTAAGTTGTAGTTAGTACTGTTGTGCCAAACACCCCTTTAACTAGACTCAAATCCATCTTAGCTTATGAAAATAAAATTTAGAGCTTATTCCCTAAATACCAGAATACAATTAGATTATAACAACCTTAATAAGCATAAAACTAAAAACAAATAAGCTAGAAACAATAAGCTACAAGTTTAAGCTAATATTTTTTTGGTTTTTAGATATTAAGGACAAATTAAACAAAACTAAGATCTAAACTATATTAACTAAAAGCAGATGATCAAATAAGTCTAATAGGCATAATAACATATTAATAAGCACAAATAAGCAACTAGTAAGCTGAAATTAACCAAAATTAAGCTAGGAAAATTAAGACAGTTAAAATGAAGTAAAACTACAATGAAACCTTAGCCTAAACAAAAGGCATTAATAAGCTCAAATGACAATCCTACAAGCTTTGCTTATTGTAATAGAGAGCCAAGTATAAAGTCCTATGAACTCTTCCCTTTTTAGTTCATCATCCAAAAGCTCCAAGTCCAATTAAGCAAAGGTACTTAAGCTGGTTTTAAGGTTTAAGTATGTTAAAGCTTATTATAGCTCAATTACAAGCTTAGAGACTTGTAAGAGCTTATGAGATAATAACATAACATTTGAAGAGGATTAAGAGCTTATAAGAGAAAATAGCTTATAAAACTTTAAATTTTGATTTTATTAATAACTAAGAGAGATTACAATGCTTTGGAAAACGAATTACAAAAGCTTAAATGAAAATAACATTTTTAACTAAACATTACAAAAGAGCTTATTACACTAAAAAATTTGCAGGAAAAGAAGATAAAAAAGATGTCTTGTGTGAAGGTGAGGGAGTCCTTTTATAGCCACCAGGAGAAACTTCTAGGTCTAAATTCAGTTACACGCTCCCAATCATCTTGGCCTTTAATCGTTATCAATTATTAGAAGCTCAATCTCATCCGTTGGATCATTCCCAAGTTAACACGGATTGCCAACGTGGAAATCCGTGATGTGACAGCTCTGTGCTTCTTTTGTGAGCATATTAGGTATAAAAATCCCATTTCCTTGTGCTTTCTCACAATCCACGTGTGATTCTTCATTTGGGTATTGGCCAATGAGAGATCTTGGTGACGTCAAATGCTGTCAGGGTGTACATTAACACTTTAATTTGCTTGCCACGCCATCAATTTTCATTTGCCCCATGTTTTGAACTAGGTAAAATGCGAAGGAGAAGGTGAACAGTGAAAAGGGTTTACCCGCCATTTTTAAACTGTAAACGGGGGGTTTGACTGAAGTATTTGGGCTCGTTGACTTGGGCTTTGGGTTATAGGTTATGGTTTTGGGCTTGGTTAAATAGATAACGGGTGTTAACTCTTTATATATTAAAGAGTTAACACCGTTAGGGCTTAGGGACCTTTTTTGCAACTTTGTTTGACTTGAAGGGTTATTTTGGGTTTTTATAGGATTTGGCTTTTAGTGGTTTGACTTGTTGACCAATTTGACCAAGATTGACCAGGAGTTGACTATTTGACCTTTCATAGCATTCTCCCGGCTCTTTGTGTGCTCTATCGTTCCCGTGTCCGTGTTTGTCGGTTTTTCTTGTGATTTTTGCTTTATCTATACCTACACAATCAAAAAGACAAAACAAGCAATATACAAGCAATTTAAGCATAATTTTGTCTTTTTATGGCCATTTTTGATATAAAACGGATATGTGTTTTCATACATATCAATGACTTATATCACTGAAAAGCTTATCCTATAAGCTACAATAATCAGCAAATAAAAAGGAGTTTAAAACTCAAATAAGCTATGAAAAAGGCCAATGAAAAAGACTAAAAAGCTCAGTAGAAACCGACAAACAGTAAGAAGGATTTTTTTTGCCAAATTTTAGACTAAAAATAAAACTAAATAAGCACATGTAATAAGCTATAAAATAAAAATAGATTAAGTTTAAGAACCAATTAGCACATAGAAACAATAATTAAGCAAAAAAGAAAAGAAATAAGCTAGAAAAAAGGCAAGACAAAAAGCTAATTTTTAACTAAGAACTTGGATTTTAAATGGCAAATAAGCTACTTGCAGACCTAGATTAAGCTATCTAAATGAGTTCAAAATACAAAATAAGCTTAAACAAATAAAATTTGGACTACAAACTACTTATGCAAGAAATTTCAAAACCTAAAACCTACTTTAACTTATCAAGTTTTGAGATTAAAAGTGGCTTTTACAAACTGAAAAATACACTGGCAGATTTTAGCATTAAAACCACAAGACTAAAGTAAAATCTAGCAACTTTTTCCTACTACATTTTAACATAAAATCAAGCATAAATCAAACCTTAAAACAACTTTTTAGCCAAGACCAAATTTAAACAGTTTGAAAGAGCTTTGAGACCACAGATTCACACATCTCATTGGTAAAACCTTAAAAATTACTTTAAGACTTGAAAAACTTATAAAACAGATTATCACAACTTAAAAAGGCGTGTTAAAGTTGGGTAAATGACCCAAAGTAATTTTTCACCCTTTTTGACCCATTTTCCTTCTTAACCCAAACACCCCTTTAAGTTATCAAGGTTCATTTTTAAACTGCTTTTTAATGATTTAAGTAAAGGTTTTTAAAGACAGATGGTAAACAAGCATTATTAAGCAATTTTTAACAATAGGAACTCAGGAATAAGCACTTAAATAAGCAAACATGATAAGCAGTATAAAGAACTATAAAAGACAATTTTAACTTAAAACCTAACTAAATGACATATTAGCAATAAACAATGACAAATAAGCACAAAATAACATAAATAAGCAATAATAAGCAGGAAGTAAGCAGTAATAAGCAATGCAACAGTAAATATGCAAAAATGAAAAAGTGAGCTTACAAGTCCCTTTGCACAAACAAGGGTGATTAAGCTCTTAAGAGTTGGTCTACAAAAGCGCCAGCTTGTTTTAAACAAGCTGGTAAGTCCATAAGCCCATCCCTTTTTGCTTTACATCAAAAATTTAAGTTGAGTAAATTTTGAGAGTGGATTCTTTTTGTAGATTTTTTTAATTTTAAGACAGAAATGTCATTAAGCTTTTATATAAGCTTTGAAAATGAACCAAAAGCTTATTTAACAGCTTAATAACATAATTTAAAGGACAAGTAAAGTAAATGACGATATTTAAATGAACTTAAAATTTCATTAACTTGAAAATTGATTACAATGCTTTAAAATTTAAATGACAAGAATTTAAATGACATAAAAAGTAAATGACAATTATGTAAATGACAGTATTAAGCTGGTCAAATTAGTGAAAATAAGACAAGGAAAAAATAAGCTACAATGGCCTCTATTTATAGAAAATGTATTTCAAATCTTGACTCCTTATCTTCACCCGTTTGTGCTTCTTTTGTGTGATAAAACCCTGCATAAACCCTTGTTTGTGTTTCTTTGAAGCAATCCCAGCCTTTGAATCACCTTGGAGGCCAATCTGATTGATCATGTCCATTGATTTGGTCAAAATCCCTTGACGAATGGGAGTGGAAGGGATTGCCAAGGTGGAATGGCATTTTGTGAGGTGGGGTTGGGTGGGGAAAGAGATGGGTTTGTTTTGGGGTGTAGAAGTCAAGGTGAGAGTGACAGGGATGATAAATAGTGGGGTTAAGGTTTTGGCGGGTAAAGTTTTATTATACTGTTTGTTTAATTTTTAACGGGAGTAAAGGGGGTGAGGACGAGTGGTGTAAAGGGTTAAAAATCATAAGGGAAAATCTTGCTAGTCCCTAAGGACTAATTGTGTAAAAGGTAAAAGGGGTAAAGGGTTAAAAGGGTAAAGTGGGTTTTGGGATAAAAGGGTTAACGCGCGTTTGCCCTATTTTTGTTTAGTGTTTGCATCGTTAGTCCTTTTGGACTAATAATGTTAGTCCTTAAGGACTATCTATGTGAAGGGATAAGGACCAAAGATGTAATGATTTAACAAAAATATGGTTAGGCTGTTAGTTGGGCTTTTGTTGGCAGATTGGGCTTTTGGGATGAATGGCCTTCATAAGACTTAAGGCTTATAAGTCTTATACTTGAATGCTTAATGGGCAGACCCGTCCCATTAAATGGGTACGGGTTGGCCCATATTAAATATTCTTTCGTTTGGCTCCGGCTTTGACTTTTGACTTTGTTGACTTTTGTTGACTTTGACTTTTTTTGACTTTTCACGCTCTTTTCATTCTCGTTCTTGGTTTTGTCCATTTTTGTCCTTTTTTTGATATCCGTTACCTGCACAATACAAATGCAAAACACACAAATACAATGTATTTTTGGTATGTTTTTAGTCTTTTAAGCACGTTTTATTAGGTCAAAGGTATGTGTAATTAAGCACATACCAAAATCTCCCATACTAAGATATTGTCGTGTCCTCACGCAATGCCATAAGTAAACACTTAAGAAAACTAAGAATCTCAATCCCCCTCGACTAATTACCTCAAAAAGTAGCCCTGTTTTTAAAGACTCATAAGTTTTGAAAAGCCCTATTTTTACCATTTTTAAATATTCACACTTATTCTCACACATATTTTTGTTTTTTTCCCTTTTTTATTTTTTTGTACTTTTTTTTTCAAGCAACTAACTAACGTGTTTAACTTTCATTATTTTTATAACTTTAGGGTCATAGAACAAGATGTATTTCAATCCAAAAATGCCCCAAAAAGGATAAATTCATCGTTTCCGACTTTTCACTTGTTCCAAACCAAGCACAAAAACGATATCACCGTTAAATATAAGTTAAGATGCTAACACTACTCATACTTGTACCTTGTGAAACTTTTCGCTCCTGACAATTATTATATATTAGGTGAATGTGCTTATTTCGAATTTCAAACCATAGAACAAAAAAACTTGCAAAAATTATCTATGCATCAAACGTTCCACCCAAAAAGAATGAGTATTAAGGCGGATTAACCCATATAAGCGACTTCTCTCCACATCCCAACTCAGCGGCAAGTGACCAGGCTTTTGACACCCCACAGAGACTAGTATCGAGACTCACGGACCTTCGGTTTCAAAGACTCTTAGGTTTCCCGTTTATACATAGAATCATAACTTAAAACGAAATAGTCATAGTTCAAAATCATATTTAAATTCAAGAAAAAGAGATTTTTCCTATATTTATTAAATCACATATATATTACACTTAATATAATTATTCATCCTTTAAACTAAAGGAAGATCCTCGACCTTATAGAAGGCAGTAACAGCGGTTATGAAGCCGGCAAGATGCGAAACTTTTATCATCCTCCGATAATCCAATGTTGTCTTATTTAGAATACTGCAACATCGGTTTGTGCGCCGCAAAGATTGCAGTACACTTTTATTAGCCCACAGTTTTTATATTGATTAATACTACCAATCATTTTTCGTCCTTTTTTTTAAACACTTTATATGTACCAAGATATAGGAAAATTTTGTTTTAGAAAATTTAAGAATAATTTGAAACTAAAACAAAAATTATAGATATCGACCATACTTTTCAAAATTCTGTTAATTTAAGTTTAATTTTCGAAGAGATCACGACTATATTATCCGTAGAGAGCTTATGGGAGAGAAAAGCCACAAACTACACTTATGAGCTCTTAAGATTTCCAACTAATCCTTGTTTAGCATCTAACTCATAATTAACTCTATTATTTCTCGTTCTTCGCAAATTTAAAATCTTTAATAAAAAGATCCGCGAATGCTTAGTCTAAAAGTTAAGGAACAAGCTAGAGCTCAACACGCTCGATCGAGTCAAAATTTATTCTTATTCTACCCAGCAGGAAAGTCAAAATTGTGACAAAACACTTATTTTATTTTTGAAAATTTTTAAATTTTTTCATTTTTTTGGAATTTTGGTGATAAAAATGGGATTACGTGAAAACAACGACTGCAGGCACAATCAAATCGATAGATCCCCCCCCCCATACTAGAACTGAACATTGTCCTCAATGTTTTAAGAAGGGTCTCTACGTAAATCCTAAGCCATTTATTAAGGATTCTCAAAGATAAACGTTAGTCGATAAGATTTAGGATATTGGATTCCTAAAATGAAGCTAAGGATGTGAAGCTCGAGTGAACGAATGACAAAACCATAAGCATGAGAGGCTTCAAAATCTGGGGCAATCTTGGACATACATCACAAAACACAAAGCACGAGAAAAGAAGAGGCGGGCCTCTTCACAACACACTTATTCATTACTACAATTAATAATTGGGGGGCGGGGGGGGGGGTAGATTAAGATACGCATGTTTGCCACCCATGACGCGCTTGTTTAAGGTCAACTAAGCATGACCCGATCATCCCCGAAAATGAGTTGTTTCATCAGGGATAGAAAATGGAGACACGGAAACATCCAAAACACATGTCCCCTCATTATAGCAAGTTAAAATCTCCATCGGGCTTTCAAAAATTTTAATGACTTTGAAAGCTTTAGGGCCCCGATGAGATAATTCCAGGAGAAGAGAAGTATGAACTCCTTTAGAAGTGAGAATCCCAGGGTTGAAAACTTTTCCTCATTTTCGGATGAAAATGTATAGTATAGATTTCAGTCTCGGGAACTTCTTTGTGGAAAGGAAGTTCATAAAGAGGAGGATTAAAATCCTCAAGAATTAAAGAAGCATTAGATATGGATATCTTCTTTTCATTCTTATCGGTGTTACTCGAATAGTGACTTCAAAAAGGTTCTCATGAATGAGTATACCCGAGATTTAAATACTTTGTCCTCGTTTATTGTTGAAAGGTCAAAGCATCAACCTCAAAAGAAAGCCTCATAGAAAACTGAGTCACACTTGGGGAAGAAGGAAATCACTTTGATCTAAGTGGATCAAGTTCATCAATCAAGAGTTTAGACTCTTTGATTTTATCTTCCTTGGAGTCAAATGGATCATCATAAACATCATTATCGGACTCAAGTTCAACAAGATCATCATCGACATCATCATATAATGGTGGAGATGAATAATCAAGAGTATGTTCAAGGCGGTGAAACATCTCGGGAAATGGTATCAACAAGATCATTATTAGGATCTGCAAGATTACCCTCATTAACCAAATCCTCGAGAATAGAATCCATTTCCTAGGTAGGATCATGGTTAAGCAAATATTATATTTCTCTAAGATCGGATTCGATATCAAAAGGAAGGTCATCATTTCTCGGTGGAAATGTAATAATACGAGTTTCACCAAACTCCTCAAGAAAATGGTTAGGAGAAGAAGAAGTGGTACTGCCACTTAATGGATTATGAGAAAGAGGGAGGGGAGATGAAGGATCATTTAATAATTCCTCAATTAAATGAAGATCTCCCTCCGGGTCAAAGTCGGTATCATCACTCCCCGGTGGAAATGAATCACTTGCGAGATAAGCTTCGAATTCTTCCCAAATTAAATCACTTTCTTCTAAGGAAGTAAGTGTGGGAGAAGAAGAAACAATAGGGTCCGAAATTGGAGTGGGATTGCCACTCAGATGATTTGTTGAAAACAAATCTTCAAGATAATCTTCATGAGAGACATTGTAGATGTCAATCATGTTGATTGATTCTTTTTTAGGCTTGTTAGAATAGCTTGAAGTATCATGTCTCATATTCAAGATTAATCTTTCGTCACCGTCACGAAGAATCATTTCTTCTCCGTGAACGTCAATCAAAGCACGAGCGGTCCGTAAGAAAGGTCTTCCCAAGATGAGGGGGACTCGAGGATCGCTTTCATAATCAACGATGACGAAATCGGCAGGGAATGTGAACTTTCCAACCGGAACAAAGACATCTCTTGCAATTCCAGCCGGTGTACAAATTGCCCGGTTAGCTAGTTCAAGGGTCATGCGGGTGGAAATAAGCTCGGGTAAACCTAACTTTTTCCAAACCGAGAGTGGCATCAAGTTGATGCTAGCACCTAGATCGGCTAGGACTTTGCACTTGAGCTCACTAAAACCACACGGAATGAGAAATTTCCCAGGGTCTCTAAGTTTCTTCCTCGGGTAAACTTTCTTAATATAACCGCATAAGCAATATCTTGAGGGTAGTTGCCAGCCTAAAAGTTTCTTCATCCATAATTGTAAAGGAGACTTTTAAGCATTTTTGGTATTTCAGGATAAGAATCAAAGCATCGACAAGAGAGATATTAACGTGAAGTTTTTTGAACATTTGCCAAAATTTGTGAATTTGGACTTTATCTTTCTCTTGCTGTTTTTCTTGGTGCATTCTTGAAGGATAAGGGATATTGGGTGAAGAGGATCCCTTTTGTGCACCACATAATTCTTTAGAGAAGTAGGTTTAGCTTTTTAGACAAGAGGAGGTGGGACCTTAATGGTATACTCAACGAGTCCCGGGTCCATTAACGTCTCCTCTGCACGTTCATCCTCCTTTAGATTAATGAATGGAGGAGGCATAAGAACAGAAGGTCCATCAAGAACAAGACTACTTCGGGTGGTAATGGCTTTCAATTCACCTTTCGGGTTAGCAATGGTGTTTCCAGGGTGAGATCCCGAACCCAAAGAAGAAGCGGTGTTCATTTAGAAAAAGCTATCCATCATGTTCTTAAAGCTCAATGGTTTGGTTAAGACATTGAAGCTTGAATTAGATAGTTGCATTTCATTTCCTTAACTCATTTTTCAACATTGTTAATTGAGCTTGCAGGATTTTAATATTAACCTATCATTTATCGTTCCTTAATTTATCTCCAATCACTTAAAGGTACAACTTGATTTGTTGAATGTTGAGCTTGCTAAGATTGATCTTCTTTGAAATTGTTTCCATCGATTATATCCTTGGTGGCTAAAAAATCCTGGTTTTGCTTATTTTGCACATTTGGTTTGAGCAAAAACCTTTGGTACGAAATTGATAGCCACACTCGAGGAACATAATCGTAAATTTTACCCGAATTTGGGGGGGTTTTAGTATAACTGCGGCGTTGCTGAAACGGATCTGTAATAATATCCTGATAATTCCGGAAAGTTTCCATCGGGACGCGAGACCTGATAATAAGGAATGAGCAACCTCCGCAAGGTAACACAAATGTCCACAACGACTTTTTACAGAAGCTGGAGGTGGGGTAGCTTGAATTGTTTTTGAGAATAGCGGTCATGGCGGTAGTCCACAAAGCACTTTATATGCTGATTTACCTGCCATGAGTAAGTTTGGCTATCTCAGAGGAAGAAGAATTAACATCACTTGATTTCACTTGAGAAACAATCAATTTGTTTCGTGAATTGCGGACCTTGGATTTGTTTTCGATAATCGTCAACACATCTTGAGTACGTCTTTCCAAAAGATTGCCACCACCGTGGCAAATTCAAAATCTTGGTCGAACTGTTGTTTAAGGGCACTGTAGAAGGTATCAAGTTGATGTAATTCGGTAAAACCATGATGAGGGCATGCACGAAGGAGATCCTTGTAATGGTCTCATGCCTCATGAAACAATTAATCAAAACGTTGTTGAAAGGTGGAAATTTCATTTTGGAGATTTGTGTTCTTGAGGGAGGAAAGAATTCATAGCATGAAATTAAAAAGATCTTTCCACAAGTGATAATAGATACGAGGGTTGTTTTTTCGATCCGAACGATGGCTTCCCCCCAAGAAGAATGGAAAAGGCATAAGCTTAATCGCCGAATTAGGCACATCCTTGTATTTTATTATGGAAGTTATTTTGTTAAACCAATGAATGTGATCAAGAGGATTGTCTTTCTCAAGTCCGAAGAATTGGTTCAAAGTCATCATATTAATGAGACTATGCTTGAGCTTGAAATGCTCAGCAAGAATTAGTAGAACCACAATTGCCTCTGCATAACCCTCGGTGGGTACACGGAGCAATTCTGCCATAGTACGTTGATCGGCCATCGTATCCAAGGAGATCTTCAAAGAGAAAAATGTTCTTGAACGTCTACGGTTACGACGTTTCGGATTTGAAGTAGTTGGATTAGGAGAAGATTCACCAACTAGATTCGAAGAAGAGCGAGTGTGCATGCACTAAGGAAAAGAAATCAAAAATTAATCTATTTTTGGGTCCGATAAGTCAAAAGTTCATGGTAGCTCTTTAGAAAAATGAACAAAGAAGTGGAGGAGTTGGTCAGCGCGAAGCTAGTTAAAAACCCTTCTCCTTTTGGGTCGAAGTTCGTTGGATCGACCCTCCTTATACCTCTCTTATAGTTTGTAACTCAAAGGTGAGCCGATTTAACAATTAACCTCACAGATTGTTTTGTTGTTTTTCAATTTTTTTGGTACTTTCAATACTTTAGGAAAAGTATTGTTGGTATTTTTAATTTTTATAATAAGAAGAAAATATTCACAAACGGAAAATGATAACTTCACGAGGAAGGGTATTCAAAAACTAATCTTCAAACGAAACACGATAATCGTCTCACGACCTCCCCGGCAGTGGCGCCAAAAATTGACTCACCACTTAATATATATAAATATAATATAATATAAATATATAAAAAGATAATATCAATTATAGAAGAGTAAGTATTCCGGACTTTTTTAAAAGGATTACTTACTTTTACCCAAAGCAAAATCCCTCAAAAAAAACTTTTCGGGTCGTTTCCTGACGAGCCGTGAATGGAGAATCGAGATTAAGTTCGTGATCGCGAGTTTAAATGGTCAATATATGATTTGGATTCTATTTCTATAATTAATATGCAAAAAAACAAAAAAAGAAACCCTAAAACGAAAGCAATTTAAGCTAAAACACTAAAAACGACAAGGGGATTCAAATCCCGTTCTTTAAAAAACCAAATTCTAAAATTTTAACCCTACAAATGAAAATTTAATTTTTATAAATCCTAAATGATAAAAGAAAATTTTAAAAAAAAGAATTATATTTTTTTGACTTTTATATTTTTTATTATGAATTAAAAACACTTTTAATCTAAATTAAATATTAAAAATAGTATACTATTTATAAAAATCTAAAAAAATTACAAAAAGTAGCTTGAACTACACTAAATCTAAGTAAAATAAGTTGGGTCAAACAACTTATCAAAATAAGCTGCTAATAAGCAAAAAGGGCTGAATACTAAAAAGGGCTAAAAGGGGTTAACTAATAATTTTGCAAAAAAAACAGATGGCCCTACTGGTGGCTAGTGTAGAGTGGTGGTGATTAAAACATTGTTAAGGTTGGGTGAGGTCGCAGGGTTCGAGCCTTGCTCACCCTATAGACTTCCAATTTCCTAATTTTGTTATTTTGCAGAAATTGTTATTAAGAAAAAGCATTAAGATCTAAAAATATGCAATTTTTGTAAAATGAATTTTTATAAAAATCAAAAATAAGCTAGAAATAAGCTAAAGAAAATGACTGATTTGAAAACTAACACTTAAGACTTTAAGCTTAAAGGAATTTGGACTTTTAAGACTCAAAAAGAAACTAAAAACTAAGTAAGCTGAAAACTTAATTAAACCTAAACCTAATAAGCACTAAGGAGAGAAATTTAGCAAAAAAATAAGCTGAAATGATCACCAAAGAAGCTCAGCAGTACTAACTTAAGGTTAGTACTGCTAGCTTACACTTAAGGCTGCTAAGCTTCTAAACTCCTTAATAAGCTTCTTAAAAAGGCTAAAAAGTTGAGCTTATCTAGTCCTTTATACCTAATAAGCACCTAGAATCAACAATAAGCTCAAGTGATGGGCTGATAAGCTCATTTAATCCCAAAACAGTTTGCTAAGACTAAGGCTTAAAAGAACTATGACAGTTTAATTAACTACTTTTAAGCTATGAATTTTATGGTTTAGGGACCTTTTTTTGCAACTTTGTTTGACTTGAAGGGTTATTTTGGGTTTTTATGGGATTTGGCTTTTAGTGGTTTGACTTGTTGACCAATTTGACCAAGATTGACCAGGAGTTGACTATTTGACCTTTCATAGCATTCTCCCGGCTCTTTGTGTGCTCTACCGTTCCCGTGTCGGTGTTTGTCCGTTTTTCTTGTGATTTTTGCTTTATCCATACCTACACAATCAAAAAGACAAAACAAGCAATATACAAGCAATTTAAGCATAATTTTGTCTTTTTAGGGCCATTTTTGATATAAAACAGATATGTGTTTTCACACATATCAATGACTTATATCACTGAAAAGCTTATCCTATAAGCTACAATAATCAGCAAATAAAAAGGAGTTTGAAACACAAATAAGCTATGAAAAAGGCCAATGAAAAAGACTAAAAAGCTCAGTAGAAACTGACAAACAGTAAGAAGGATTTTTTTTGCCAAATTTTAGACTAAAAATAAAACTAAATAAGCACATGTAATAAGCTATAAAATAAAAATAGATTAAGTTTAAGAACCAATAAGCACATAGAAACAATAATTAAGCAAAAAAGGAAAAGAAATAAGCTAGAAAAAAGGCAAGACAAAAGGCTAATTTTTAACTAAGAACTTGGATTTTAAATGGCAAATAAGCTACTTGCAGACCTAGATTAAGCTATCTAAATGAGTTCAAAATACAAAATAAGCTTAAACAAATAAAATTTAGACTACAAACTACTTATGCAAGAAATTTCAAAACCTAAAACCTACTTTAACTTATCAAATTTTGAGATTAAAAAGTGGCTTTTACAAACTGAAAAATACACTAACAGATTTTAACATTAAAACCACAGGACTAAAGTGCAATCTAGCAACTTTTTCCTACTGCATTTTAACATAAAATCAAGCATAAATCAAACCTTAAAACAACTTTTTAGCCAAGACCAAATTTAAACAGTTTGAAAGATCTTTGAGACCACATATTCACAAATCTTATAGGTAAAACCTTAAAACTTACTTTAAGACTTGAAAAACTTATAAAAACAGATTATCACAACTTAAAAAGGCTTGTTAAAGTTGGATAAATGACCCAAAGTAAATTTTCACCCTTTTTGACCCATTTTCCTTCTTAACCCAAACACCCCTTTAAGTTATCAAGGTTCATTTTTAAACTGCTTTTTAATGATTTAAGCAATGGTTTTTAAAGACAGATGGTAAACTAGCATTATTAAGCAATTTTAACAATAGGAACTCAGGAATAAGCACTTAAATAAGCAAACATGATAAGCAGTATAAAGAACTATAAAAGACAATTTTAACTTAAAACTTAACCAAATGACATATAAGCAATAAACAATGACAAATAAGAATAAAACAACATAAATAAGCAAAAATGAAAAAGTGAGCTTACAAGTCCCTTTGCACAAACAAGGGTGATTAAGCTCTTAGGAGCTGGTCTACAAAAGCTCCAGCTTGTTTTAAACAAGCTGGTAAGTCCATAAGCCCATCCCTTTTTGGCTTATCATCCAAAATTCAAGCTGAGGTATTTTGAGGAGTGGATTCTTTTTGTGATTTTTTTAATTTTTAAGACAGAAATGTAAATAAGCTTTTATATAAGCTTTGAATGAACCAAAAGCTTATTTAAGAGCTTAATAACAGAATTTAAAGGACAAGTAAAGTAAATGACAATATTTAAAAGAACTTAAAATTTCATTAACTTGAAAAATGATTACAATGCTTTAAAATTTAAATGACAAGAATTTAAATGACATAAAAAGTAAATGACAAGTATGTAAATGACAGTATTAAGCTGGTCAAATTAGTGAAAATAAGACAAGGACAAAATGAGCTACAATGGCCTCTATTTATAGAAATGTCTTCAAAGTCTTGGTCTTCCTTATCTTCACCCGTTTGTGCTTCTTTTGTGTGATAAAACCCTTCATAAACCCTTGTTTGTGTTTCTTTGAAGCAATCCCAGCCTTTGAATCACCTTGGAGCCCAATCTGATTGATCATGTCCATTGATTTGGTCAAAAGCCCTTAACGAATGGGAGTGGAGGGGATTGCCAAGGTGGAATGGCATTTTGTAAGGTGGGGTTGAGTGGGGAAAGAGATGGGTTTGTTTTTGGATGTAGAAGTCGAGGTAAGAGTGACAGGGATGATGAATAATGAGGTTAAGGTTTTGGCGGGTAAAGTTTTATTATACTGTTTGTTTAATTTTTAACAGGAGTAAAGGGGGTGAGGACGAGTGGTGTAAAGGGTTAAAAATCATAGGGGCAAATCTTGCTAGTCCCTAAGGACTAATTGTGTAAAAGGTATAAGGGGTAAAGGGTCAAAAGGGTAAAGTGGGTTTTGGGATAAAAGGGTTAACGGGTGTTTGCCCTGTTTTTGTTGAGTATTTTCATCGTTAGTCCTTTTGGACTAACAATTTTAGTCCTTAAGGACTAACGGTGTGAAGGGATAAGGACCACAGATGTAATGACTTAACAGAAATATGGTTGGGTTGTTACTTGGGCTTTTGTTGGCAGATTGGGCTTTTGGGATGAATGGCCTTCATAAGACTTTAGGTTTATAAGTCTTATACTTGAATGCTTAATGGGCTGACCCGGCCCATTAAATGGGTACGGGTTGGCCCATTTAAGATTTCTTCGGTTTCGGCTCCGGCTTTGACTTTTGACTTTGTTGACTTTTTGGTTGACTTTGACTTTTTCACGCTCTTTCCATTTCGTGCTCGGTTTTGTCCGTTTTGGCTTGATTTTTTGGCCTTTTTGTTGATATCCGTTACCTGCACAATAAAAATGCAAAACACACAAATACAATGTATTTTTGGTATGTTTCTAGTCTTTTAAGCACGTTTTATTTGGTCAAAGGTATGTGTAGTTAAGCACATATCAAAATCCCCCATACTAAGATATTGCCGTGTCCTCACGCAATGCCATAAGTAAACACTTAAGAAAACTAAGAATCTCAATCCCCCTCGACTAATTACCTCGAAAAGTAGTTAAGTGTTCATCAAAGGGAATTAAAGACTCATAAGTTTTGAAAAGCCCTGTTTTTACCATTTTTAAATATTCACACTTATTCTCACACATATTTTTGTATTTTTCCCTTTTTTTATTTTTTTGTACTTTTCTTTTCAAGCAACTAACTAACGTGTTTGACTTTCATTATATTTATAACTTTAGGGTCATAGAACAAGATGCATTTCAATCCTAAAATACCCCAAAAAGGATAAATTTATCGTTCCCGAATTTTCACTTGTTCCAAACCAAGCACAAAAACGATATCACCGTTAAATATAAGTTAAGATGCTAACACTACTCATACTTGTACCTTGTGAAACTTTTCGCTCCCGACAATTATTATATATTAGGTGAATGTGCTTATTTCGAATTTCAACCATAGATCAAACGTTTTGCAAAATTTCTATGCGTCACGTTCCACCCAAAAGTAATGAGTTTAAAGGCGAGATCATCCCATGTAGCGACTTTCGTCTCGGCACATCCCAACCTTGCGGCTAAGTGACCAGGATTTTGACACCCCACAGAGACTAGTATCGAGACTCACGGACCTTCGGTTTCAAAAACTCTTAGGTTTCCCGTTTATACATAAAATCACAACTTAAAACGAAATAGTCTTAGTTCAAAAGCATATTTAAATTTAAGAAAAAGAGATTTTCCCTATATTTATTAAATCACATATATATTACACTTAATATAATTATTCATCCTTTAAACTAAGGAAATCATCGACCTTTTAGAAGGCTGCAACATCGGTTGTGAGCCGGCAAGATGCAACAAACTTTTATCAGTCTTGGATAATTACTATGTGCCTTATTTAGAAGACTGCAACATCGGTTGTGAGCCGGCAAGATGCAGTAAACTTTTATTAGCCCACAGTTTTTATTATTATTACTACCTCATTTTTCATCTTTTTTTAACACTTTATATTACCATGATATAGAGAAAATTTCGTTTTAGAAAATTTAAGTATAAATTTGAACTAAAACTAAAATTATTGATATCGACCATACTTCAAAAATTGTTAATTTAAGTTTAATTTTCGAAGAGAGCACGTATTATTATTCCGGTTAGAAGCTTATGGGAGAGAAAAGTCACAAACTACACTTATGAGCTCTTAAGATTTCCAACTAATCCTTGTTTAGCGTCTAACTCATAATTAACTCTATCATTTCTCGTTCTTCGCAAATTTAAAATCTTTAATAAAAAGATCCGCGAATGCTTAGTCTAAAAGTTAAGGAACAAGCTAGAGCTCAACACGCTCGATCGAGTCAAAATTTATTCTTATTCTACCCAGCAGGAAAGTCAAAATTGTGACAAAACACTTATTTTATTTTTGAAAATTTTTAAATTTTTTCATTTTTTGGAATTTTAGTGGTAAAAATGGGATTACGTGAAAACAACGATTGCAGGCACAATCAAATCGATAGACCTCCCCCCATACTAGAACTGAACATTGTCCTCAATGTTTTAAGAAGGGTCTCTACGTAAATCCTAAGCCAATTATTAAGTATGCTCAAAGATAAACGTTAGTCGATAAGATTTAGGATATTGGATTCCCAAAATGAAGTTGAGGATGTGAAGCTCAAGTGAACGAATGACAAAACCATGAGCACGAGAGGCTTCAAAATCTGGGGCAATCCTGGACATACATCACAAAACACAAAGCACGAGAAAAGAAGAGGCGGGCCTCTTCAAAACACATTTATTCATTACTACTATTATAATTAGATTAAGATAAGCATGGGTTGCCACCCACGAAGCGCTTGTTTAAGGTCACTAAGCTTGACCCGATCCCCGAATTGAGTTGTTCATGGGGGATAGAAATAGAGACACGGAACATCCAAAAAACGGATGTCCTCTTCATAAGAGCAAGGAAAAATCTCCATCAGCCTTTGATAAGTGTAAAATACACATATCTGTTTATACCAAAAATGACCCTAAATGACCCAAAACAGACTAAAAATGGCAAAGATATGCTTGTTTTTGTGTTTTGTGTGTGCAGGTACGGATAAAACAAAAATCACAAGAAAACCGTAAAAAACGGGCAAACACGAATACGAGAACGGAAGAGTGTACAAGAGCCGGAAGCCAAAGTCAAAAAGTCAACCCTCAGTCAAAGTCAACACTAGAAGACAAAGACCCCAAAGTTTCAAATTCAGTCCCTTAAGTTTCAAAAGATTACACAAATGGTCCTTGAAGTCTTAATGGGCCCTTTATACCTTAAAACCTCACCCGGATCCAAAGCCATACCCGGCCCAAAACCCTAAAGCCCATTACCCTTTTATATAAATCCAGGGGCCATTTCTGCCATTAGTGAAAGTCATTTAACACTACACCTTTTCATATTATAAACACAAGGACCAATCTTGCCATTACCTATCCTCCCATTTTCCCTTATAGTTAAAAATGGGCGCGAAAGTCTGTTTTACTATTCATCCGTCTTCTCAAAATTACCACTCAGTCAAATCATGGGGCTTTTCACAATTAGAGGGTACAAAGGATAATTCATGGGATCATTTACACATGGGCAGGGTCATTACATCATCAAACATACCCTATTGGCCATTCCCACAAGGGGAATGCCACGTTGGACATAAGAAAACACATAAGGAGTGGAATTTGTACTATATCTACTCACAATGAAAACACAAGGGTCACATCACGGATTGCCACGCTGGCAATCCGTGTGATTATCAAAGAGATCCAACGGCTAAAGATGTCCCTCCAATGATTGGAAAGATGAATGGCAGAGATTGATGGGAGCGTGGGTAGACCTCAAGGGGCTAGAAGGTTCTCTCAGCAGCTATAAAAGGCCCTCACTCTCACACACACACGAATGGAGATTTTAGCTTTTCAATTTTTAGTTTAAATTGTATTTTTAGCTTAAGCTTAATGTTTAGTTAATTTTTAGCTTAAATCCATTGTAATTTTCATTTCAGTAGTGTAATAAAGCTTTTAAGATTAATGAAATTGAGTTCTTTGTCCTAAGTCTCTACTTGCATTCATAAACTTTCATTTATAAGTCACTATTTCTCAATAAGCTCTCAAAAGCTCTCATGAGTCTCTAAGCTTATGATAGAGCTAATTAGTTCATTTAACTTACTTTAATCCTAAAATCAGTTTAATACCTTTGATACTTGGACTTATAAGCTTATGGAAGGGGATCCAATAATGGAAGGGATCCCAAGGACTTTTACTGGCTTATTTTAAATAAGCCAGAGCTGTTGATAAGCCCTTTGAGCTCTTTTACCTTTGTTTAGCTAAGGTTCCTGTAAGTTTTCATTTAAATTCCTTTGTCCTTTAATATCTAGCTTAATGATTGCTTATTAGTGTAAATTTGCTTATTTGCTTAATTTGTCTGTTTATTTGAGCTTATCTGATCTTATTCTAGCTTATTAGGTAAATTTACTTATCTGTTTTTAGCTTAGGTAGCTTAACTCTTAAATTTTAATTACTTGTCTTAAAAATCACTAAAAAGCCAAAAATAGGTAGCTTAGCCTTAGATTCTTAATTCTAGCTTAAATTGATTGTGGATCTATGCTTATTAGTCTTGTTATAAGCTAGTATTTATCTGGTATTAAGGTTTAGTTCTCTAGATTCTCAGGGGTGTTTGGATTAGTATAGTTTGACCTTCAAAAGTCAACATAACTTTGAAAATTTTCTTTTGTGAGTTTGATCTGCATAATTGATTAAGATTTGAGCAGGTTTCTAGGATTATATTGAGCTTAAATTCCTTTTATGGCTTATTATTTTTGATTCTGCACCAGGGGACTTTTCACTACTTTTCTTTGCTTGCTAAAATTTTGATCCAAGCCTCTTAAGCTTGGTAAGTGGTTGCATTGTGTTCAAGCACACTCAAATAGAGTGTGTAATGCAGGTTGTCCCCTAAGGACACCTATATTGGTGTTTTGCCCTTTATCAAGTACATCAGCAGTAGTAACTGAAGTTACTACTACTGTCCTTTTAAGCTTTTTACTAAGCTAGTGTTTGTAGCTTTTAGGATCTAAATTTCAGTAGGATTATAGATTTCACATAGCTTAATATAGATTAGAACTTGTTTTTCATTTCTAGCTTATTTCTTATGATACTTTGGCTTTTAAAAGTTCATAAAAGTTTCAAAAAGCCAAAAACAGTAGTATTAGTAAGTAGCTCTTGAAAATTGATTTTCTAGCTTTTAGTTCTTGTTTTTAAGATTCAGTTTATACTCCTTTTATTAAAAGTTCTTAAAAATGTGTGTTCTATAAGTTTTCGCTTTTGGTTTTGAAAAAAAAATCAAAAAGGGTGTTGCCAGACCTTGAACCCGTGACCTCCCACACACTTACCCAACGTCTTAACCATCATGCTACAATAGCTCATCCATCATGTAACACCCCCAAAATTTCAACAACGCAACGGAATACCACTTGGGGTGCTACTTCATAATACACAGCGTAGGGATTCGAGAACAACTTTTACTTTTGAATTTGAGCTTATAATGAAGTCTGTGCAAGTATTTTAGTGTAAATAAGTTTTTAAGCCTTTTAAAGGCTACTTTCTATAGCAGCTATCTTTATAAGCTCTTAGAGAGCTTATTTTTGAGTTTGAACTTAAGCTCCTTTTATTAAAAGTGCTTAGAATAGTGTCCTTAATAAGTTCTAGCTTTTAAATTTGAAAAAAAAAAGTGCAAAAGGGGTGTCTGCCAACCTCGAACCCAAGACCTCTAGTATACAAACCCAACGTGTTAACCAATATGCTACAATAGCTCATCCAATCATTTCTCCCTTTTAAGGGCTTATTTTTGAGTTATAGCTTATACTCCCTTTATTAAAAGTGTTTAAAAAGTGTCTTCTTTCAATTTGAGCTTTTAGTTTTGAAAAATAAAAAAAATGTAAAAAATGGGTGTATGCCAGCCTTGAACCCGTGACCTTCCACTCAAATGCCCAACGTGTTAACCAGTGTGCTTCTATAGCTCATCTGGTTAACATTCCTTTCATTTAATTAATATAGGCAATTTCATTTTCCTTTTTAATAATAAGCCGTAGCTTATTATAGCTTATTTAGGGTTTATTTGTTTATCTTTTTCATAGTTCTTATTTTTCTTAAGTCCCTGTTAGCATTTAGGATTTTTCCTGAATTTTTCACATTTTTTCATTAAGTAGATTATTTTTAATCATTTTTCTTAGGATGTAATTTTCGGAAAAATCATAAAAAATAGTAATAATTTTTAGAAAAATACAAAAAAATAGTTTTTAGTTTTATAAACATTACTTTTAGGTTTCCATTCAGAAAAATCATTTTTACACCTTTTAGATTTTAATTTTAAAAATAGGATTTTAATTTTAAAAATAGTTAAAAATAGTTTTCTGAGTTTTTATGTTATTTTAGACTTTTCTAAGTTTAAAAATCATTTTTCTTAATTTTTAGGACTTAATTTGCTATTTTTTAGGATTTAATTAGATTGAAATAGTTTTTAATTCATAATAAATTCAAAAATAATCAAAAAAAATATTTTTCTTTTTCTTAAAATTTTATTTAGTCTTATTTTAGGTTTAGAAATTTAGTTTGCATTTTTAGGAGTTAATTTTAGTGTACTTGTTTATTTGTCGCGTTTTATTTGTTTCCCGTTCATTGTTTTAAGTGTTTAATTGCTTTTGTGTTCTTATTTTAATTGTTGCTTTTAATTAGTAGTTATAGATAATCAAATCTCTCTTTTCTCTTATTCAAATCATAATCCAAACTAAAGCGAGGATTCAATTTCACAAGTCGTTGGGGAAACGACCCGGGAAAGCATACTTCCCGGTAAACATACGTATATTATTATTATTATATATTTGTATAAGAATTTTCCTAGAGGGCTACTTTGGGAATTATTCTCTATACTTTTGTGTATTAATATAATATAGTGTATAAAAAACTATCAATCAATTTTTGGCGCCGTTGCCGGGGACTTGTGTTAAAGATTCCTTCGTTTACGTTTGTTGATTTTGATTTGAAGATCCTTTCGTTTACGAAAGTTATATTTTTGTTATAAAAATAAAAAACCCAAAAAAAAAATTAAAAAATATAAAAAGTAAAAAAATATTTTTCTTTTCTTTTTAGTATAGTTATCATATAAATAAAAAAAATCAAAAATATAAAAAATTGTCCTTAAAAAGAAATAAAATACACAAAGTTGGTAAAAGAACACCAACATATAATATTCTCAATCGAGGTATTATCATAAATAAGTTCCGGTGAACTTGAAAAGTTCCCAAATCGAACCAAAGATTCAAAAAACTTGTCATTTGTGTCATTTACGAGGTACGACTCATCTTAAGAAGCAATTTTTAAGAGTTACCATGAAGTAATTCAATTATTTTGTTTAAGTTGTCTTCCGTGTATCCGTTTAAAATAGATTGTTAAAAAATTCAAAAATCAAAACAAAAAAAAAATTAGTGTAATTTTTGTTTTCTTTTCTTTTCTCTATTTTTAGTGCATGCGCACTCGTTCTCAAGCTCGTAATCGAAATCGTCGACAACAACAATTAACACCGGTTATTGTTGAGGAACCCGAGTTTCCAATGGCCGACAATCGTACCATGGCTCAAATGCTACAAGCTCCCATCGAGGGATATGAGGATGCAATTGTTGTTCCACTAATAAATGTAAATAATTTTGAACTCAAACAAACTTTGATTAATCTTGTTCAAAGTAATCAATGTACGGGTAGGCAAGACCCTCATAATCATCTCCAATTTTTCAACAATGTTACTTCTACGTTTAGACATCCGGATGTTCCGAATATGTCGATTAAGCTTTTGCTTTTTCCTTTTTTCTCTCGAGGGTGAAGCCCGGATTTGGCTTGATAAAGAACCCCCTAGATCGATTCTAACGTGGGATGATCTTGTCTCGATATTCATAAACCAATTCTTTCCACATTCGAAAACAACTTACCTTCGAAATGAAATCATTAATTTCTTGCAAAAACCAAATGAAACTTTCAACGAAGCATGGGAACGTTTCAAAGGACTTCTTCGCCAAAGTCCTTATCATGGTTTCTCGGAATTACATCAACTTGATACGTTCTACAACTCTTTGAATACAAATGATCAAGATGCTTTAGATTCCGCCGCGCCTGGAAATTTTCTAGATAAGATGCCTCGTGATGGTTTAGCCATTATTGAGAGTAAATCCAAGGTTCGTTATTCAAGAAGTCGTGCAATTGAACCAAGAGTGAGTACGAAGGCTCCTCTTTCTACTTCTACACCTTCTAATTCTTTTGAATTTCAACAACTCACCACTTCTCTTGAAGATAAAATGGATATTCCAATGAGCCGATTAGAAAAGATGATTAGTGAAAAGAATGTCACGACTCCTGCTATCGTCAAAGCAGTCGAGGAAGTTTGTGTTACATGTGGTTCAAACCATAATTTCAACAATTGTCCGTTAACAAGGAATGAATTTCCCGTTTTTCATGATAACATTCATCAATTCCAACAAACCGCCGCCGTTGGCAACTTTGTTCAAAGAAATCCTCCTAATTTGGCAAATCAAATGAGACCACCCGGTTTTAATCAACCAAATGTTCAAAACAACCAAGGAAACCAAAGCCGATATCAAGGAAACAATTTCAATTCGAATCAAAACCGTGGAGGCAATTTCAACCAAAACCGTCAAAACAATCAAGGAGCCGTTTATCAAGCCCCACCATACCAACCACCAACAAATCAACCTTTGGTTAATCAAGCTTTACCTCCCGTTTCACAAATTCAAGGTGTTTCTAAAACGGATTTTGAAAGTTATGCTAAGGCTAATGATGCGAACATGAATAATTTGCAAATGAAGTTAGACAATTTTCAAAGGAACCAAAATGATTTTCAAAGAGTTTACAATGATTCTCAAAAGAAGCAAGATGATTTTCAAAACATGATGCTAAGTTTTATGCAAAACTATCATACCAACCAAGCTTCAAGTTCAAGTTCGTTACCAAGCAATACCATTCCAAACCCTAGGAACGAAGCCAAGGCAATTACCACACGAAGTGGTGCCTCATATGATGGACCTCCAATTCCACCGCCGGTGGTGGAAAAGGAACCCGAGGTGACAAAGGATACGGAGCTACCTAGCACCGAAGACATCCAACCTCCTTTGGTCCAAGATCAAAACCAAGACAAAGAACCAATCAATGAGCCTCTCGTTACTCAAAAGACCAAGACTAGTTTGCCTTACCCTTCAAGACTTGCAAAAGAGAAACTCCGTGAAAAGGATGATATCCTAGCTTCCAAGTTTATGGAAATTTTCCGTAATCTTCACTTTGAGCTAAGTTTCGCGGACGCTCTCATTCATATGCCTAAGTTTGCTCCGATGTTCAAAAAGATGCTTAATAACAAAGACAAGTTAATCGAGTTAACCAAGACACCTTTGAATGAAAATTGTAGTGCGGTTGTCCTCAAAAAGCTTCCGAAAAAGCTAGGTGACCCCGGTCGATTTCTTATCCCATGTGATTTTTCGGAGTTTGATAATTGCTTAGCCCTAGCCGATTTAGGTGCTAGCATTAATCTCATGCCTCTTTCCATTTGGAAAAAGCTTGGACTCCGGGCCCTAAATGCTACTAAAATGGTGTTAAGAATTAGCACGACCGAACAATTTCCAAACCAACCGGTGTAGCCAAAAATGTTTTTATCAAGGTAGGAAAGTTCTACTTTTTGGCCGATTTTGTTGTTCTTGATTTCATAGCCGATCCTCGAGTACCGTTGATACATTTATAAAAATTAAAAATTATTAAATGTTAAATTAAACTTATTTCTAATATTAGAAAAAAAAAATTAAAAAAAACTTATATATACTAAAACTCGGGAGCCTTTTTCCTTAGGACGGCTCATGCTTTGATAGATGTGTATGCAGGGGAAATAACCCTTAGAAACGATGATCAATCTTTGACCCTTAAATGTGGTGATACTCCTTCTATTTCGTACAACAATCTACAAATGTTGAAGGAAAGTTGATCTTATACGATGTTCACGTTGTGAAGATACTCACAAGAAGTTTAGGATTTTCCGATGGAAATTGCATTATGGCATACTTCTCCAGGTTACGATCCAATTGTTTTAAATCTTCTCCGACTCTCACTCCTTTAGGGGTTAGTGCTTTTTCTACTTTGAGAGAAGCTGTACTTTTCTTGCATCTAGCGATGATCCAACTTCACCGGAAGTTGATGAAGCTTATTATGACCCAGAGGGGGACATTCTCCTTCTCGAATCTCTTCTCAATAGTGATCCTTCGCCGTCACTGAATCAAGGAAATTACTTACCAGAAATCAGGAAAGAGCTTAAAGTTTGTAAATCCGCCGAATCTTCAATCGATGAACCTCCCGAGGTTGAACTTAAGGACTTACCACCTCATCTCGAATACGTATTTTTAGCAGATAACAACAAGTTTCCTGTCATAATTGCCAAAGATTTGAGTGATGATGAGAAGACCGCTCTCATAAAGGTTCTTAAATCCCGAAAGCAAGCCATTGCTTGGAAGCTCTCCGACATAAAGGGTATAAACCCGAAATTTTGTTCTCATAAGATTCTAATGGAGGAGGATTACGAACCAACGGTCCAACATCAGAGAAGGGTTAATCCAAAGATCCATGATGTCATTAAGAAAGAGGTTGAAAAACTTCTTGACGCTGGATTGATCTACCCAATCTCGGATAGTCCTTGGGTGAGCCCAGTGCACTGTGTACCAAAGAAAGGAGGAATGACCGTAGTAACCAACGATGAAAATGAATTAGTGCCGACAAGACTTGTAACGGGATGGAGAGTTTGCATAGATTATCGCAAATTGACTCGAAGATACAAGATAAGACCATTTCCCTTGCCATTAATGACCAAATGTTAGAGACTCGCGGGAATGAAATTCTATTGTTTCCTCGATGGTTTCTCGGGTTATTTTCAAATTCCAATTGATCTAAAAGACCAAGAAAAGACCACATTCACCTGCCCATCCGGAATGATTACTTACCGCCGCATACCTTTTGGTTTATGCAATGCACCGGCAATGTTTCAGGTGTATGATGGCAATCATTCATGACATGATTGAAAAGACAATGGAAGTCTTCATTGATGATTCTCGGTTTTTGGAATTCTGGTTTCTAACGTGCCTCACCAATCGAGATAAAATGCGTAACAGTGTGAAGACACTAATTTTAGCTCTAATTTGGAAAAAATCCATTTCATGGTTATGAAGGTATCGTATTAGGACTTAAGATTCAATGAAGGAATTGAAGTCGACAAAGCCAAGATCGATGTGATTTCTAAGCTACCTCACCCAACCACCGTCAAGGGTATTCGAAGTTTTCTCGGGCATGCTGGTTTTTACCGTAGATTCATCAAAGATTTTTCAAAGATTTCTCGACCCATGACCCACCTTCTTGAGAAGAACACCCCGTTTATCTTTTCAGAAGAATGCATTCAAGCCTTTCAGACTCTAAAAAAGAAATTAACCGAAGCTCCAATTCTCATTGCCCCCAATTGGGACCAACCTTTTGAACTCATGTGCGACGCAAGTGATTATGCAATAGGTGCGGTTCTAGGGCAAAGGATTGAGAAGCATTTTAGGCCAATTCATTACGCAAGCAAAACGATGACCGAAGCAGAAACAAACTACACAACAACGGAAAAAGAGATGCTTGCAGTAGTATACGCTTTTGAGAAATTTCGATCATATCTTATCATGAATAAAAGTGTTGTTTACACGGACCATTCCGCTTTAAAATACCTCTTCAACAAGAAAGATGCCAAAGCAAGATTGCTTAGATGGGTTTTACTTCTCCAAGAATTTGATTTTAAAGTGATTGATACCAAAGGAGCTGAAAACTACGCAGCCGATCACCTCTCTCGTCTTGAAAACCCATATGAGAATGTTTTTGATCCTAAGGAGATTAACGAAACCTTTCCTCTTGAGACATTGAATACGGTGACTTCTCATGATAACCAAAGTACTCCGTGGTTTGCCGATATAGCAAATTACCACGCGGGGAATTTTCTTATCAAAGGGATGTCAACTCAACAAAAGAGAAAGTTTTTCAAAGATGTAAAGCATTACTTTTGGGATGATCCCTATCTCTTTCGAATATGTGCGGATCAAATCATCCGTAGGTGTGTATTTGGCCAAGAAGCTCTTGAAATCCTCAAAGCTTGTCATGAAGGACCCACCGGGGGCCATCATAGTGCCAACATCACCGCTCGGAAAGTATTTGATGCCGGGTTCTTTTGGCCTACCATTTATCAAGATGCTCATTCAATGATCAAATCTTGTGATGCATGTCAAAGACAAGGCAAAATTTCACATCGAGATGAGATGCCTCACTTCAAATGACTATCCAAGTTGTGAAATTTTTAGCATGTTATGGGGCTTTGATTTTATAGGACTGTTCCGTCGTCAGAGGAAAACTAATATCATACTTGTAGCCGTTGATTATCTTTCAAAATGGTTGAAGCCATGCGCTCCCATCACGATGCTAGAGTAGTTGTCAAATTTTGAAATCCCTTTTCTCCCGATTCGGTGCACCGAGAGCTATAATAAGCGATCGTGGAACCCATTTCTGTAACGACAAATTTGATAGACAGTCATTCAAAAATAAGGATTCAACATATCTTTCTACCGCTTACCACCCTCAAACTTAGTGGTCAAGTCGAGGTGACGAATCGTGGACTGCAGTCAAACCGAATCTTAGAAATAACGGTTGGCGAAAACCGGTGCCTCGTGGTCCGACAATTAGACAATGCGTTGTGGCTCATTTCGAACCGCTTACAAGACTACGATCGATGCACGCCTAACAACTAGTTATGGAAAATCATGTCACTTACCGGTTGAATTAGAACACAAGGCATATTGGGCTCTTAAGCATGCCAATTTCGATCTCAAGACCGCGGGTGATCATCGAAAGCTCCAACTTAATGAACTTCATGAGCTCCATGATCAAACTTACGAAAATTCTTTAATCTACATGGAGAAAACTAAGAGAATTCATGACGCTAAGATCAAAAACCGCGTTTTTAACGTTGGTGATCGAGTCCTCCTTTTTAACTCTCGATTGAAGATTTTTTCCGGTAAGCTTAAGTCCCGTTGGTCCGGCCCTTTCACTATAACCGAAGTTTTTCCATATGGCACTGCCAAATTATCTCACCCCGATGGCTCAAATTTCAAAGTGAATTGCCACCGTCTCAAACATCATTTTGGAGGGGATATGCCACCGTTGGTTATCCCGGATCTCCAAACTTTCCCTAAGGACAAATGAATGCAGGGATCGAGTCGAGCTTGCGACTCGGTGAACAAAAACAAGCCGCTTCGTGGGAGTTCACCCCATGCTTATAATTTTCTTTCTTCTATTTTCTAACAAATGTGTTGTGTTGTGAAGAGGCTTGTATTCTTCCGTTCTTTGTGTTTGTTGTTTGTTGTGATTTTTTGTAGGATTGAACCATCAATTTCTAAAGACTCTCATGTTCTGTGTTGTGTCCCGGTTCACTCGAGCTTCTTATCCTTTGTTTGAAATTAGTTTGGGGAGATCCGATATCCTTTCATCTTATCGATTCACGTCTATCTTTGCATAATTAATAAACGGCTTAGATTTTCGTAGAGACCCGGTCTTAAACATTGAGGACAATGTTTGTTTCAGTTTGGGGAGGAAATCTATCGATTTGATGTTACCTGCTTATTGTTTTGTTCTCACGTACCCGTTTTTCCCCAAAAATAGCAAAAAATTTAAAATTTTCAGTCTTGTTATCTAGTTAAATATTCTAAAAAAAATGTTTAGACACGAATGTAGGTTTTCCCTTGGTAAGAATAAGAAGTAATTTTTGACTCGATCGAACGTGTAGAGTTCTAGCTTTCTCCCTTAACAATTAATGATGATAGTTTGTGCTAGTCTCATGTAGACTTTAAACATGCTAGACTTGAATCATTAGTAAATGAAGACTTGTGCTAATCTCAAGTAGATTTTAAATATGCCGAGTTGGATTTTATATAGGCTAAGTATTTGCGAATCTCTTTATTAGAGATTTTAAATTGCAAAGAATAAGAGATGATAGTGTTAATTACGAATTAGGATGCTAAACAAAGTTTATTTGGAAAACTTAAAGGCTTATAAAAATAACTTGTGGTTTTTCTTCCCCGAAGTTCTTAAAATGATTAATCATACGTGTTCTCTTTAATTTTTACAAATTAGAGTTTTACTCTTAAAAGTCTAATCAACTTATTTAGAGAAAAAGCTTTATGAATGAAGTCAACATCGTTTATAAATAAGAATTTTGGTTCAAGCTTATACTTTGGTTTTCTAAAACGAAATTTTTCTATTTGCAAAAATAATGTGTTATTAGTAAAAATGTTAAAAAAAAAATTAAAAAAAAATGATATAGTTGGTGAATAAAAAGGATGCAAGTTATAAATCCTTAGTGTTAATAATTAATATACAAACTCCATCGCAATAAAGTACATGGGCATTTGTCGGTTCGCTCCCGATGTGACATCGAAAGAAAGGATGGAGGATGTATATTTAGGGTCGGTATCATAATAAGTACACGGACTCTTGTCGGAGGCGTGGCCGATGTGTCGTCGAAAGAAAAGTGATACCGGTTCCTAGCCTAATAATGTAAATAGTAATAATAATGTTGCAAGTTAGAAAATAAATAGTAAAAGTTTCCTTTTCTAAAACCAAAGTATTCTTTTGAACCAAAATTTGCAAAAGTCTACAAGGCTTTTTCATCGAAAGTTCATGGTCTCGATTATTATTCTCAGGTGGGGTCTCAAAAGCCTTAGCAAATTACCCGATGACGGTGGGATGCTAGAGAAGAAAGTCATTTTTAGGGCAAGTGAACCAACAATGTCTTAGCTAAGGAGGTTTTTGTTTGCTTTGAGTTGTGATCTTACTATGTTATTAACATATTAGCCCAAAAGGCCCATGTGTAAAGCTTAGTCAGATTTCATCTATATTAATATGAGGTATTAAATGGTTTAAAATTAATTGAGCACACACACTTCATATATTTGATTTATTGTCGGGAAGAGAAATTCATAAGTTGTAATTATAGGTAGTCTTAGCATCTTAGCTCGTACTTAACGGTGATCTTATTTTTAAGCTTAGTATGGGAAAAGTGAAAAATTGTGCTTTTTGTTCCATGATCCTTAAAGTTACCACTAAGGTAATGAAAACATTACATTATGTCACACAAGAATAAGTTGTAGTTAGATAGTCTATCAAGAAAAATCATAAAAAAATAAAAAAATCTTTGAAAATAGGAAATCGGGTGTTTTATAAGGTTTAGTTTGGGGAAGTTTTGAGGTATTTGGTTATAAGGCATGTAATATTGCGTGAGGACACGCAATCGTTTAGTTTGGGGAATTTTGATATGTGTAAAATACACATATCCGTTTATACCAAAATTAACCCTAAATGACCAAAAACACACTAAAAATGGCAAAGATATACTTGTTTTTGTGTTTTGTGTGTGCAGGTACGGATAAGACAAAAATTACAAGAAAACCGTCAAAAACGGGCAAACACGGATACGAGAACGGAAAAGTGTGCAAGAGCCGGAAGCCAAAGTCAGAAAAGTCAACCCTTAGTCAACTCAGTCAAACCACAAAAGGACAAAAATCCAAAGTTACAAATCTAGTCCCTCAAGTTTCCAAAGTTACACAAATGATCCCTAAAGCCTAATGGGCCCTAATCCTATCAAAAACAACACCCGGATCCAAAGCCCAAAAGTCCAAGCCCAATTACCCATACCCGGCCCAAAACCCTTAACCCATACCCCTTAAATGATAAGTCCAGGGACCAGGGCTGTAAACGAACCGGACGAACACGGACGGAGCCTTGTTCATGTTCGTTCATTTAATTTTAGCCGGACAAATAAACGAACACGATCGCTTAAACGAACAAATTTTCTTGTTCATGTTCGTTTATTAAGAAATAAGGTTGTTCATGTTCGTTTATGTTCGTTCATTTAGACACTAAACGAACATAAACGATCGGACGTAAATAAACATAAAATTCACAATAATATACACCATATTGTGTTTTATAAGTGTTGTTTTGTTTAAGTAAAATAATTCTAAAACTATATAATAAAAAAATACGAAAGACGATCATAAACATATATACGATCATAAACGAACGAATAATCGGACGTTCACGAACATAAATGAACGAACAAGACTTTTGTTCATGTTCGTTCATTTAACTAAACGAACATAAAATATTGTTCATGTTCGTTCATTTAATAAATAAACGAACATAAACGAACTTTTTACCGAACGGTTCACGAAATGTTCACTGAACGTTCAGTTCGTTTACAGCCCTAACGAACCTCACACACATAAGGAGTCCCGAGCTTTTAATTTTTAGTTTAATTTTACATTTAGCTTATGCAAAATTTCCTTTTGAATGTAATTTTCTTTTAAGTAGTTTGTAACTTTCAGATTTAAAGCTTTGTAATCCTTCTTGAAGTTTAATAAAATCCTTGTTTCTAGTTTCAATAAGTTGTTTTTAAGTCATAAGCTCTTATAAGCTAATTAGCTCTCTCAAGTCTATAAGCTTGAGATTGAGCTTGTTAATTCAAAACCTTAATCATACTTAAAGTCTTAAAATCAGCTGAACTTAATTACCTGAACTTTGGACTTAAAAGCCTATGGAAGGGGATTCAGTTATGGAAGGAATCCCATGGACTTATACTAGCTTATCCAATAGGATAAGCTAGAGCTTGTAGCTGCTTATTTTTGTGCTTCTGTTTAGCTGAAGCTTGGTAAGTTCTCATTTAATTTCATTGTTCTTAAATTTTAGCTTAAAATTGCTTAATAGGTAGATTGCTTAATTGCTTATGTGTTCTTATATCTGCTTATCTAGTTGCTTATCTATGTCTTATTTGCTTATTAGTCATAGTTTTAGTCTGTTTTTAGCTTAGTTATTGTAGATATTTAGTATTTCATTATCTGTCATAAAAATCATAAAAAAACCAAAAAAATATCATTAGCATAGTATAGACCCTAGATTCCTGGCTTATTCAGTTGTTTAATCATGTTGTTAAACTTGTTTTAAGCTAAGTATTATCTGGTATCAAAGTTTTATAAGCTAGTATTCATTTCATAAGCTCAATCAAAAACTGTTAGAATTAAGGGAGTGTTTGGTTTAGTAGAGTTTGACTTCTTAAAGTCAAACTTAATTGTGCAATTCATTTGAGATAGTTTCAAATTCACTTCAAACTAGTAGTTAAACAGTTTTCATAAGTTAGTTTTCAAAATTTAATAAGTTTGAGCTTATTTTACTTGGTTGTGCACCAGGGGACTATTTTCCTTTTTCTAGC